>JAOEHX010043292.1:0-29235 GCA_025448015.1 Bolborhynchus lineola | reverse complement strand
CCTTGCCCTCTCACTACAGTCCCTAATGAAGAGTCCCTCCCCAGCATCACTATAGGCCCCCTTCAGATACCAGAAGGCTGCTATGAGGTCTCCCCGCAGCCATGAACTTCTGGAAGAGCATTCGCCTTCCCCACAGGCTCCATCATTGCTCATCTCCAACCTATTCACCTTACTCCAGCTCCACTGAGCTCTGCATGAGGCACGCAGCTCAAACCCTCCCACAACTACCAGGATGAGGAACAAAGAAGCTGTGAGAAGACTACAACTCTTCCAGGCCCCTTAGTTTAATCAACCAAGAGATATCCCCTTCATCTGCTGCTCTGATACAAGTCCCACACATGCTGCTTGCTTCCAGACCCACTGCTCTTGCTATCAGCACAGCCAACACTGGGCATTCTCTGGCACCTCCCAATGATACAAGTGTGGAGGCCATGGCTACAAATATTTTTTTTCCGATACTAAAATCTGAGGCAGACATTACTTTGCATTCAAGGCAAGTGATGGTACTTTTACTGTAGGTCAGATTATTGTTCCCCAACTAAGAAATACAAGGACTTGGATGCAGGTTTCCTTCCCACAAAGTTTTTTGCCATTTTGGAAAGGGCTGTGGGTCCAGCCCAATCCTGTCAATGGAGCCACATAAAAAACACAGCATTTTCCTGTCCTAACAAAAGGAGTATGAACCTTTGAAAGTAGTCATTACATTATTATACTTTAAATAAAAGGAAAGTGCATTGTTTTTCTCCACTCATTATTTACTAAAAATTAATTTGAACACCACTTACCCACTGGTGACACATTCTGGCCCAAACATATTTTTGTGTGAGATATGACAAAACCAGCAGCAACTTACCTTCCCCATGACCTTTCTTTACATGCCGTTTAGGAACGATTGGCATACAATCCTGCAGCTACACAGGTGGTGATTTGAGACAAGGAAATTGTTGTTGCCAGTGTTACTGCAAAGCCAGCTGGCACCACGGGGATCTCGGACAAAATGCAAGTGATGCCACCTTCATAGCAACCCAGTGATGACCAGCACACCAAACATTCTCAGGAACCACACAGATCACAGTGAGCACCAAGTGCATTCCCCCAGGCATTTGTTATGCCTCTGTGTATTACTACCATCTACATGGTGCAAAGTAAAAGGTAAAATAGGAAATTACAGCAGTTGTCCACACTCCACCAAAGTAAAGGGCCATGAAACTTTCTACATGATGGCAAAGAAAGGGTAAACATGGTTCAGAATAATATGCAATTCCATAAGAAAGTTCCAGTCCATGAGCTCTCCCACATATTCAAAGATGATTACTTACATACTGAAAGTTGGGTGTCTCTCTCTGCTTGACTTTATCAGTGCCAGAACCCCAGAGAAACATGGTATATGAAAATCTACCATGTGGTGTACTGAAACCATATGTGGTTGAGGCTTGTTAGGACATACTAAGTTCCAGTGACATATAATATGCACATTTAGTATACCAACCTCTTTCAAAAATAAATTCTTTTTAATTCTCCCTTGTTTATGAATCAGTGTGTATGCTAAATTTAAGTTAGACTAGAAAAACAGATTATCTCTTAGCCAAATTTGACTCTTAATGGTCAAAATGACAATGGTTAAAAAGAGCCTTGATCTGCAGCAACATGCCTCATTTTTCCTTTGATTTGTGTGGTGCTTTTCAAGTGATACAACTTTTTAAATTAGTCTCATTAAATCATTATGAAATATAATTACATACTACCAAATAGCTCTTTACCCACCATAAGGTATCCACAGTGGTGTTAAATATTTTATCTTATTGACAGCTTACTATAAAAAGGCATTAACCTTTAGCTGATCTATCCTCACATTTGATTATTATCCACTGTGGTGCATTGCAAGGAGCCACGGTTTCCCTGTGCACTGCTTTTCTTTCTAAACAACACGCCTCAGACTCCACCTTAGCTCCTCTGCTGTTTTCAGTGTAAATGAATCATAGAATAGTTAGGGTTGGAAAGGACCTTAAGATCATCTAGTTCCGACCCCCGTGTGAAGCTATTCTAATATGCTCTGAAGTCAACAGCCAATGGAAAGAATATGAGCCTCACAACTTTAAGGCTGTAGCGCTGGTTTTAGTGTGTGTTTTTGTTTTAGTTGGGTGTCTCGGTTTAAATCCTGATTTCTGACTGATGAATTTTTCAATTAATGCAACTCATTTTCAGCTTGGTATTTTGCCTAGTTCCCTTCAAATTGAAGCAATTATAGAAAAAATTAAGTGCTCCAATAATTTTAAACCTCTCTACACTCTGTAATATTATCACTGTACTTCACTGTTTTTTTTAAGGTGCAAGCTCTTCAGGAGTGCTTACTATTCAAGCACACACAGTCTATGAACTGATTAATACTACCAGACAATTTTAAATCTTTATGAGAGTTTTGGCTTTGCAACACTGAAAGCAAATGCTGTGCTGAACTCAGATGCTATGACATGGTACGCCCCAAACAAAAGAAATACAAAAATTATTTTCAAAGACCATCTCAGGCTTTATATACACAACAGCAGGGAAAAAAAGCCTCTTCACAACTGAAGGGTGAACTCCTTCTGCTCAGATCATGTGCCAAAGAACTTAGGCCAAAGTCCTGCCAGACATACGTGTAGATGGCTGCATGCAAAGCGTCAGCAACTACCATCCTGCTACGAGAGCACCAGTAAAGGTCCTTCTCTTGCAGAACAACTTGCACAGCTTGGGTTTTAATGAACACATATTTCACTTCGAAGAAAACCCACCAGACGTAGACAGAAACACTCATCTGAGGGGCTGCAGAGATTTAGAATTACTGCTGTCTTTGCAGTACAGGATTCAGACTTCTGCCAGTCTTCTCATGTCAGGAGTTCATACGTATGATTAAATGAACTCTGGAGCAGGAAGTCATCTCATCTTACACACTTAAATGCTATCTTAAAGAGTCCACTCTTACAAATCTACTGCACTTAATCATAATTTTAGTGCTCTTTTCATGTAAGGTGTTCAGAGTAGATAAAAAAGTAGCAAACCTACACATGGAAACCTTATCATTTCTTTCTACTAGAAGGAGAAACTGAGGCAAAGAGAGCTGGTTTTGGCTAGTACTGATGAAAGAATACAAAACAAGGAAATATACAGAACGCAGATCAATGAAATCAATTATTTCAGTGCAAGGCTTGGCTTCTTCATATATGTTATACTGCATTTATAATTTCAAAAAATCCTGTATTATGCATGATTGCACATGACTACTGAAAAATAGATGTACTAACTTTGCTACACTAAGACTTCCTCACATGATTTTTAAACCAACTCAGTTAAAAACAGTGACATAACTACATTATGACAGACTCCTGCCAGTGTCAAACATCTCTTATTCCTTGCTTAAAGAGAGAGAAAAGAACATAGCTTATCTTTTTTTCCCCTCCCTGTTAAATGCTACAAGAACAGTCTGTAGGCTCAAGGGTAAGTTTTTGATTGCTCAACAAATGCCATTACATTCCACACAGATTTCTCTTGATTGACCTAAAAAGCAATCCCCCGGAGATGGGGCAAAGGCTGATCAGCCTAATCAATTTTTTGTCCCACATACCACAATTTTTTACCCACATACCATGAGAACACCACTCTATTGCAGCACATGAGAATACATACCTTCAGCCAAAGTTTGCAGCAGTAACTTCTGACCCCATCCTCAGGCATCTGCCTGCATATGAGTTCTCCAAATTTAAATCCACCACCTATTGCCTAATCCAAAATCAGCACTGTTAGACAAATTCTTTTTACCATATATTTCAATCAATACTTAAGGAATAACCTGTGACAGTGAAAGGAAAAAGGATGGCAGGAGAGGTAGAGATTACAAATCAGCATCTACAGCAGCATATGTTTGTATTCTCTCATTTTCAAACCTGTCTTCCTTTTCTTTGCTCTTTGGAGTCATCTTTCAACCTTGACCTTAGAACAGTGAAAAAGATTAGCTTCAGTGCTAGGATAAGCAAGTCTTAGGTCTAAATAGCCCTTCTACGCACACATGTACTGGCCATTCACGTTAGCGAATGTCAGACACGGATCAAGGGAGAGTAGACACCACAGTGTAAAGGTCTCACCACAGATCAGCCTGTCAAAATTAAAAATACATATTCTGTTTACATCCCATACCAAACGCATGAACATGTTAGTGGTGTCAGGCTTCAGGTGGACCACACAAACTGGAATCCAAAAGGCCAAACTCTTCTCATTTGCAGTAACTCATGCGGCCTTCAGCAGAACTGCTCTAGATCTTTTTGCCTCAGAGAGGGGGGACTTTACTGAAGATGTCCTTTGGGAAGGAAAGGTGGTCAAAGTAGTAGTGTCATTCGAAAATCCAGTCAAATCTGTAAGATTAATTAACAGCAGTCCCAAGCCCCACAGCTGCCCCCCAAGAGCCTCTCTGACAGTTTTGTGGTTTCACAATCACAACTTGTCCTCCTTAAGTACTATTTTCTCCTTCTTGATCTATGTAACACCCACAAAAATATCAGGCAAAACAATGAAACTGACTGTACACTAGGGACGGGGTTATAAAAAAAGCACTTAACATCAGTCTCATTCTGCTCCCATTGACGTCAGCTATAAAATTCCCATTGCCTTCCTGGAAGCCAAGAGATGCCACTGTGGATCATTTTTGAAAACAGCAATCCAAGAGCAGTCAAATGCAAAAAGATAGCAGACTGACAGATCTTTCTCCTCCCTCCTGTTGCTTCTAATCATAGTTTCATTAAACTGCACCCCATAATTTACATGCTGTTTCAGAGAGAGGGTCCCCAGGACTGAATGGAGAGGTCAAGGACTTTTGCAAGTATGCTTAAATTGATGTTGCCTCTCCCACCCAGCTTTCTCTTTTAGCCATCAACTGGAAGGGTGGGTGTCTGCACATGGCTGATTTAATTAACTTCCTTGTTTACTCCTGTACTGAGTATTTACACCTGTACTGAGGTGGCCTGATCATCCACACTAGTTTTCTCCCTGCCTCTCTTCAGGAACAAGCTGTGAGGACCCTCCAAGGGGAAACAAACTAACAGGAGAGTTCGACCCAGCTTGCATGCTATGCAAAGAGTATGTCTATAAGTAATGCCACGTTTGGCTCCTTCAACCTTTCTTGCAGGCGTCTCATCCCCTAACACCCGCAAACCAACAACCCAGAACATGAATCACACGACCAAATTGTACGTTATAGAAAAATCAGCCACCACCACCACTCTGCAATGCTATTTGCTCAGTATTTCTGTAATTTGGAATTGCTAGAAATCAAAATGTGCCACAAAATCATTACAGGGACACCACAAGGACCAAGAAAAAATACAGGCCAAGAGCTCTGCAATATGGAGGGGACTAGTTCAATGCAGAGGGTACTAGCCCTCAGCATAATGGACCTATGCCAACCCACAAAGCTGGTGCCAGGGCCACCCACACTGGAGTACAGACGCAGTAGGGTGGGGAAGGAGCCACAGTCTTGATATGGCAGAGCCTATTCATAAGTCTGGTGGTAAGAGGAACACAGTGATAGCCAAGTTTAAAAGTGGAAAAAATAGTTCTTACCCACACGTATAAAATAGTGGCCCAAGTAAATACTGAACACTTTAACCAGTATTTTAGACAGACGAGTTCTTATTTCTCCTTCCATCCCTCCCACAACCCGAAAGGCAGAGAGCTTTACAAATGAAGCTATTTCATAGTATTTTTCTACTAGCCATCACATTCTCTTCATGATCCAACTACCTCAAACAAGTGGTAGCTCTAAGACACTAATAGCGTGAAAACAGGACGACATATAGACACACAGGCTAAACCTACAAAATAGCATTTTAAGAAGGAAAGAAAGAAGGGGTTTAATTTTAAAATGGCACAGTCGTGTCTTGATTGGACCTGATTATAAATAGAAGATAAAGATGATGAAGGAACCAGTGCAAGAACTTTAAACAGGAGTGGAGTAGAGGAAATTAAGCCTGAAGACTGGATACCCCGAATCCCAGATCTCTGTGGCACTTGAGTCTAGACAGGACTAAAGAAGTACTCGCTCAGCAACAAAAAAGAGAAAAAAGATTGCCAGTACCAGTGCCAATGGGTGCTTTATGAAATAAACAAGTCAAATCCCAAGGCTCAGTGAATCCATAGATAATATTCACAGGAATTTACTTGCATTATTTAAAGCACACACCTGCTTTTACAAGAGAAAGATGCTTCTTTCCCTACAGAAACACAATTCCTTGAGTTAAAGAAGCCAGTGCAAGCCTGATTTTGGAAGCTTTCTTCAGTATGGCTAAAAGCAGATTTTACAAACTGATATCTAAGCTCTTAATGTTGACTTTTTAATTTACTGTGATAAAACTTAGATGAGACAAACCTTTTTTCTTTAGTCTGCATGTATGCACCAACAAGAACAGGCACAGCCATAGATTTCTCTATAATGTGGAGAGATCCCACTGCAGCTGAGGGCAATGCCAAATGTCACAGGCAGGACTGCAACCTCTGTCATGTACTAATGTCTGTAACTGGCTAACTGATCAGAGCATCTTTCACACTGCCCTGAAGTTTCTCACGAGTTCTCTCTCATGCTCACAATAAAAATATGGGTAAGAAAATCTTCACTCCTCTTTGGGAACATAAAGGACTAAGTTTTATCCAGGCCAAATCTTTTCCCATACTGACAGCTCAAACTTGATTTATTCATTACTAGACCACTGAAATCCAAAACAAACCAAAGGCTAAAAAAATCTTTATAAGAAGTACTTTTGGAATGGACTTCCCCTCTTCTCTCTCTTTCCTTCCCTTAAAAACAGGTAGAAGAATGCTTGGAGAGATCACACATTATTCACATGCAGTATTATTTTATGGAATTTTCCAAGGTGTTAATTGAAAGTTTTAATGAATGTTAATCATCTGTCATTTTCATTGGCAATCTCCACTCTGCCATATGCTTAACTTTTACACCTGTACAGATTTTCCAACCTGGTCTTTTAAATTGTTTTACTTTTTCAGACTAGTATTAGTATTAATATTTAGGAAACAAGACAGCTGCAACCAAGACTGCAATTGTCTGCAGTTTATTTGCTACATATAAACCCTAGTCTGGTGAACTAGAGTAAATAGATCATCACTGTACTAGCATTGGTTCTGAAATACTTGTATTAATCCAGTACTTCAAGGAGACACCCATGAAGACCAAAGTACTACAGCAGGGCAGGTACAGGACTCACAACATCTGCATAAGCCTCCAAAGATACTGTCCCAATTTTTGTCCCTTGCCTTTATCCTCACCCTCATTCTCAATCACCAGGCAGTCAATGCAAACTCCAGTGCTCAAATTTCAGTTATGTTCTTTTTAAGTAACGTGGAGATTTGTTCTTGAAGGGTTTGGACTGAGGAAGCACAAGTATGCAAGTTATGAGTTCTATTTTTGACATGACTGCAAATACTCTATGTGAACCAAGTCACCCTCAGCACACATGGCACACATTTGAAATGGACATACCTACCTCAGCTCTTACGCTTTTCAACAGAGCTCTCACCCCCTTTGGTGTTATTCCTAGGAGAAACTTGCTTGCATACAGAAAATGTTATAGAAAAAGAGCAGAGAAAAGTATTTCTGAAAAGACTTGTATTAGAGACCTGAGGATTTTAGATTGGTAACAAACCCAAAATATAGATGATGCCTTGTCCATGCTGGGAGATGAAGAGTTTTGCTGGCTGAGCATGGCTGATTTCTGTGGCTCTTGTAAGGAGGGAGACAGGGAAGCAGGAGAGAAAGGTTTGCTGCCTGCCCTCCTGATGGTACAAGCAATGAAGCAAAGAGCAGTGGAAGGGGCCAGATTTAGAGCACTGACGGGCAATACTCCTCTCAAGGCACAAGTCTTCAGACTCTGTCAAAGCAGCTGAGCAATGCCCAGTTCAGAAACTTGTGCAAATTTACACCTCTCCTTCAGTTACATTTTTGGGGGAATTATTCTCCTGATAATTTTACCTAAGCAGAAAGAACGATCTGATGGTGTTATCTTCACTAAATACAGCTCATCGTTCTTAGTATCCCTCTGCTCCCAAATATACTGTATGAAGAACGGGGATATGAGAAGCACAGTCTCACTTTTTTGATTTGAACATTATGCTCCCCATGAAGCATCACAAGGTGAAAGATCTTCTGTGTGGGAGGAATATAAAACTTGAGTCTTTGTGGCCCCTTTTAATCATGTATTCCAGGAAGTTCCAGGGTTGCAAACACCCATGAACAACTTCTATTGTCTTGGAATACCCAGTGCTTTCCTTAAAGCCTCAATGCCTGTGATCATATGAAAATCTCAGCTTCTTTTTTTAAAGCACTGAATTTTACTGTTGCAAATTTAAAGACCCTGAACTATAAAGGCTGAGAACCAAGGCTAATAAAAAGGAAATCAGAATCTATTACTTTTAAAACCTCACAATGCATGAGGATTCTGACAGTAGACTTTTTAACACTGTGGATGGACAGAAATACTACGCAGATGATTTTAGACAAAGGACAGAAAGGACACAATGAGAACAAAGTGCAGAACAGCATCAGCTAACTGAAAAGTCTGTCTTTCCTCTGATGAACTGAGTCTGAAGTAAAAACCAATAACCTTTCCCTCTCTAAAACGGAAAGGCAAGTAGGCAATCCAGCAGAACCCTTTAAAATCTATCCCTTCAAACCACTGCTTCTATAGTATAATCATTAATAACAGTAACACAGCACCCAAGGAGACTTGAATTGAAACCTGCTATAGAGGTACTCTTTTAGGCAGATACTACCATGTAGGTACAGAGATTAGTACAGCAAAAGAAACTCTCCTTCTCTTACCATCCCTTGTGAGTCCAGCCTCATTTTCTATGTACCCTAGTTCCTATTTAAACAGCTGATCACTGAAGGAAGACTGTTTAAAATCATTTAGAAAGATTTATTGCAAATATTAAGCTGCTAGGAATTTCTTCGAAATTTTGCTAAACAGTAGGACACGAGATCTTTATTTTCCACATAATAATCATAATTAACACTGACAAAACCAATGCACTATGCACATTTTACAATACGAATTTAGATTGCTGAAAAAGAAAAACAGATGGCGCAGAACTTCTGAATGCTCTGGAGATCCAAGTGCTCTACACACAGTACTGGTGCCTGAACTGGGATGGACTAATGGGCACATTCTAGTCACTTTCCCAGAAGCAGCTTCCAGACTATCAGAAGTGGAAATGATTTTGCATTTGCTCAAAAGTAAATAGTTACTCATGAGAACAAAGTCTCTGAAGTTAAGCTTACATATAGCATCATCATGAATCTGAAAGGGATGAAATAAAGTGATACATCCAATAATGTTTGCTATCAAAGCAAATACTCCCTCTACAATGATTACTCTTACTTTACATTACTACACTCTATATAGACTATTGCTACACACCACATAGATGAGGACTCCACTGCACTACATCTTATATAAAAGAATAAGAAATATTTTGCTTCCATGCATCTGACTTATGTGTCATTGCTATGTAAGCAGTTAAGAGCAATGGCATGCTGCAAAATACATGTGTTTACCAATTCACAATTCTCAGTTCACTTCTAAAAAAAAATCTCCTGAAAACTGCTCATCAGCTTTGTACAGAAAGACAACAAAATGTTTGCATTTTAGATGATACCCTACTGAAAGCCTGACAATCAGTTTGGGACCAAAGGATAGCATGTTTCCACTTTGCCACAGCAAGGTCCTTCCTAACTCCCTACTGTATCTTCAAGCACGTATGTATGAGTGCTGCCTAAAGGTAACCTTGAAGAACTAGTGGGAAAAAGTAAACATAAATAATCTCTAGGATTCTGAACTCATTTTATACTATTTGCCTCACGCCTGTACTTTGCCAAAACATTCTCCTGTGTTAACCCTGTGATGGGAATAAACATTTTAATCTTAAGTGATATGATTCTATGATATCAAGATTTTTTTTTTTATTTAAGTATTTTGATATCAGTCAACCATTACAACATTTGAAAAAACAAACTGACATAGTAAGTCACTTGATATCCTTCATGCATATTGTGCATATTTAGGCTCAAGGAACTACTGTTGCTCATTGTGAACCAAGCTCGTGAAACAAGGATATCACCATATGAAGAGCTTTTTTATAACCTGTACAGCCTTGTAGCACTTTGTTGAACAAGGAAATGGATGAAAGGCATTGCAAGGAAAGACATTCCCTATATCTTCCTTATGATATATGGTGACTGCTCCCCAAAGGAAATGGATCTTGCAGAAGATGCCACATGATCCTGGATTTTGCCTGTCTGGTATTTTTATGCACAGGACTGACGAATAGAATTATTTTTACGGTCCCCAAATTGGAAGATACTTCATAAAATTATTTGTTAACAGAGTCAGCACAAGAAGATAATTTGCATTCCTTCCTGACTTCACTCTATAGCAATTTGGCCCTAAAGAAATCCCATTTTCTCACAAGAGCAAAATTTCCCATGGGAATATTCTCTATTAGCAGACGTGGGGTGCTGAAGGAGTAAATATGAAGTAGACAGCTACTGTAGAGGATTTTAAGGAGCACCATCTCCTTTGGGGAAACTAAGGCAGAGGTGCGCTAGGGAATATATCTGGGCACTCTGTGAATCAGTGGCAAAGCTGAGATCAGACCAATCACTATGATGCAATGGCAGCTTAGGAAAAGAGAAAACAGAAGAGCTTCAACACTTCAGATGGCAGGAAGAGAATTAATTTTCTAATGGGGTGTTTTGTTGACTATTCATCTTGTCATGTACAGCAGAAATAATGTTTGTAGGATTAGAGTAAACTTGCAGCAAACGACTCCTATGATTATTAAGCATCTCAGCTTCAATTTGATGTTTGATCACCTGCCAACCTTCCACATCAAAAAATGATTTTTGTATGAATTTGAAACAAAAAACTTACAGACTATCAGCCCAGAATTTAAAACACTTCTTAGACATGTTAGAAAAGTAAATCTAAAATGTCACTGAAGCTAGAAAGAGGTAAAAGCTTGCCCACTACTCTTATGCAATAATTAATTTTCATCAGGGGTCCTTATTATGCGTTAGTTTTTATAGAGAAACAAAACACAACTGCATGCTATTGTTTAAACACATTTGCTGCATATACCAGAACAGTAAAGGCTGGAAATATGTGTAAATGATAATACACAAAATGTAGCTAAATGTATTCTATATTATGGATCCATAATACAGAATGCAAATGATTCTGACTAAGCATTCACAGGAGACAGTCTTTAGGGTGCATGCTGTGAATGTATATTATGAATAATGCATAAAACTTGGCTAAATCTTAATGAGTCCATTGACATCCTATGGGGTCCACAGGAGCCTCAGATCCCAAGGCATTTCAGTGGCATATTATTCTCCTCCCCCACTCCATTTAAAAAAATACTTTCTTAAAACAAAGGAAATTAAAACACAAAAGAAAAAAACCCTTAGGTCTGATTTAACTCCCTTATCAAATGCAAAGACAATCATGAACTCCTACTTCCTTCACCCTATCATGCCTAAATGCTCCATGTTAAACCATGGCACTATATGGCATTTCTGTAGGGCTGCATCAGGTGTGGGATAGCAGTTACTCTTCCTTCCCAAACAATGTAATAAAGGCCTTCCTCACATGCAGAGGAAAGAAGACAAGAAGTAGCGAGCATCCCTATTATATTTTGTCTCCATTCTCCTTCCCTAATCCCCAGATTCTTTAAGTGCAATAATAAATGCATATGGAGATGGCAGAACATATGGGGGAAAAAAAAAAAAAAAAAAGACATATAGTTTACTAGCTAGTCAGCTCCTCCGAAGTAAGCTCACACACTAAAGGATATTGGTAATGGGTGCAGTCATGAGGACAAAGTATCTGACCAAAGAGGAGTTCCTGGTATTTACAGCTTACAAGCACAAAAACACAGTAAGAAAAAAACTTCTACCTCCTGAGTGAAACTGTAAGGTTGTACCATTCTATCTGAGTGTACAAGTATACCATATTCACTAGGAAAAAAAAAACATTGGCATCGAGCCCCAGCTCCAGTTAGAAGTGTGAAGATAGTTTTTGTGTGTCACGTGCTTGGAAATAAATTGAGTGGATTTTTCCTATAGTATAAATATGAAGAAAAATAACTGATTAAGTTCTTGTTTATTTAGGGTTATAAGCCTTCAAAACCATGCAAATGGTAATTAATTATTTTTTGCAACATCCATGTGATGCCTGTACGTCCTTAAACACAAGAAAACTGAGGAACAAAAGGTCAAGAGACTTACCCAGCATACCAGAGCACTTCAGTGAGACAGCAGGCCTGCAGCTCATGCTCTTCATGCTCTCCACTGTACACTCATCCACTACAATTGCGATGGTGACTGACAGTCTGCTTAAGGACCCCTTGAATGCTCAGCCAGGCAACTGCAGGCCAAAGCCAATACAACCCTACATGTGCAGGGCTGAAACCAATGGAATAAATCCCACCAGATCTGAGTTGGCTCTGCTCTCTCCATTCCCACTGCATATAAGGCAGTACACACACATGCAGCCCCTCACCACCACACTCACCGTGCATCCAACACGGATGGCCTTCTGATCAGCCAGCTCAGTCTGAGGAGGAAGACCTGCATCAGGGATGGGTAGCACTCCTGTCCTCCCCCTACCAGACCCCACCACTGTGCCCAGTTAGAACTCATGTGTAAAACACTGTGTCTAAACTCACTGGAGCTGGCAGACCAGCTAAGAGAGCACTTTTCACCCCATCCTCTTTTCAGCACCTGAACCTGTCAAACTAGAACAACAGGGAACCCTGGGAACTCCTTCATTCCAGAGACCAAGCGAAGACAACAGCCTCCCCAAAAGGAACTGTCCTCCCACCCAAAGTAGAGGTTGGAGTAGAGAAGAAGGGGGGATGTGCCTACGGGCCATATGGGAAGCAGGCTGCGAGGGAAAAGCTCCTCCACCCCTGAAGCCATCTGCAAGGGCATAAAGAGGAGGACTGGTCTGGGACAAATTTGATATAACCAAATTTCATGCTAAAGAGCAGGGGGAAATAGCAACTGCCAGGAAACACAGAAACACAAGTATTTTTTGGGTTGTGTTAAAATCTTCCTTCTTCTCCCACATGCACTTCCAATGGAAAATCAGTATCAGGGAGGAAGAAACTAGCTGGGTGTTCAGTAAGCATATCTGATCTCAAAAAAAAAAAAAAAAGTAAAACAATTTTAAATTCAGCTTTTGTTTTCCTTGTTCCTACTTTTTTACAACAACAAAAAATCCAAACATAATTTTTTGTATGTGAAAATATTCAACAAACAGATCCTTGAGGAAAGTAACTGATGAAAACAGTTCAACTGGATCTACAGCAGAACTGGCACGAAACGTACACAGAGAGTGCAGGGACCTTTCAGCATAGCTGCCTGTGTGTTTAAGTATGAATACACAATCCCAATTTAGTCCATGACAATATTCTTTTCTTTTAGGGCAGAGGAAATTTTTGCACAGTTACAAAATAAACCCAACTCTTGGGTTTTTTTTTTTCCTTGTTGACATGTAAGCTTGCCCCATGTATGAAAACATATATATTCACACACACACATATGTATTCTAACCAAGAGCAAAGGCCAGGCTTTCACAGAACAGTACTATTGAAGTATTTTACCTTTGCAAGCCATCCTGCTACTATTTATACTTAGTTCTACAGATACCATCAATTGTTTCCTTGCCTCCTTACGCCTCCTGGACACCATGAGAATAACAGAGAACGAAGTCTCTCGGTAGCACTTTCATTCTCAGCAGGAAGCTCAAGCGTTTGTGATATCCATTTTGATACAAAACCTAAATTAGGCCTCTGAAAATAGGTAATGCATAAAAAGAAGCATTTTTGTGCAACAGGATTATTATTATAGGTTACTGTTAACACTTGGGAGATGGAGGTGAGTCCTGCAGTCCCCCACTGGGTTGAATATTTGCTGAGAAATCACAGGCACTACCTAAGCAGATACTTCAGGTGTGCTTCATGCTACAGAGAACGATCCTGTTGACCCATCATATCCTGATAGCTAGTTTGAGTGCAAAAGCATCACCAGTTAAACAAAAAGGATCAGCACAGCATGCATATGCTGCAACCCTTTTACGCCAAGAGATTTAAAAGAGGCTGAATACAAGAACAACTGTGGAATTAGTAATGCAGAGATCAAACAAAAAAAAATCAGTACTATATTCGGGAACTTCCCAAAACACAGGCTGCCTCCTTGCTCCCTGAAATTCTTCCTTACTGTAAAGTTTCCACCGAGTCACATATTAGTGAAAAGAAATATATTGTTCAAAAAGAAAAAAAAAACCTGCAAACCTTTAAACAATTCATAGTTTTCAAGTTTCAGATCACTGCAAATTAAAGTATCAGGGCTGGAAATCTGTGTGATTTATCCCAGCATTACAATTATGAATCATAAAGTTATACAAATCATGCATGAACTTTTTTTCTTCAGAACTGCCATGATCCCTGAAGTTAGGAGAACTTCAGAATCAGAATACTGAGAATAATCAGAATAATTCAGATTTGGTGAACCACACCATCTTGCGCTAAAGGTACACCACCTCCTGTTGTGATGCACATTGGCCTAGCTTTACTCATTGCTTCCCTTATTTCCTTAGCAAGACGAGCTATACCACAAATTCAATCTCTTTCTGCCTACACGATTTAATTCAAGTTCAGCTTACTTTTTCCTTCAAACATGCAGACTTCAAAGGGCTATAAACTGTGATCTTAAATGCAAAAGCAACTGCACATTAGTAACTTTTCCCTAAATTTAAATAAATATTTTAGTAAACTCTGGTTGCTACTTGTTAAGCCTGAGAAAAATGGAGCCTTGACATAACTTGGAAGACAAATTGGATCTCAGAGCCTCACACATCCTCCCGTTCAAATCCCTGTATATTGTATACCTGTGGCAATACAAAGGAGAAGCATTTCAATAATTTTATGCAGTAGCAAGGCAGACTGCAGTTCTCCTAATATATTTAAGCTTTAGAACTCCTTAAAAGCCACATACTTAGCAACTACTACACATCAAAGCGGAAGTCCCACGGAAAAGGTATTATTTCACAGACTATTTCTGGCATTCTGACCAGAGCACCAATGACCAGAGCATAAATCTTTGCACCCACAGGTGGGCAACCAGTCCTACAAACCTCCTATCAACAGTATAGTTTGCTTGAGCTACAACTCACTGCCAGGAATAGGGAGCTTTCCGTTTGGCCTACATATTCACCTACAGCCATGCACAGGGATAGGGAAGAAAAGCCATAAGTCCTAGCTGTTACTTCTTCACTCTAGCCATTAGGTTTGGCATTGTTTTTCCTAGACAGCCCTCTTTGTTTCAGCAGTTCTGACATCTGCACATTGCATTTGCTCTGTTGTGCAAGCATGACTATTTCCTAAGAGATAAACAGAGAATACCAAGCTCACAATGCCTGACACAGAGTTCAGATTCAAGCTTCTCCAGGTAGCCTAGACCCTGTCCTTTTCACTTGCAAACGTAAAGCGAACTCTGCAAGATCCAAAGGGAAAAGGAAGGAAATAAGCTTAAGTAAAGGAATGGGAACGAAAAACCTCCTTCACTCTAGCAAGCATTTTTTTTTAACAGCTATTTGAATCATCCCTTCTCACAGACAGTCCCACTTCTTTAGCAATGGAAAAGCAATACAAGCCTTTTGTCATCTGATCCCCCCAAACATTCTGTAAATTTAATGTGAGTAGGCTCCTCGCTGGGTTCTCAGACAAAAGTTTGCCCACATGCTTTTTAAAGTACGTACCTGATTTTGCCTTTGTCTGCTAAGTTCCTCTGGCAGCTGCATTCCCATGAAAGTGTTTCTATACTCGTTTTCCCCTGTCGTTTCTATAGTCTGCTCGGAAGTGGATTCATTGCTGAGTTTCAGCAGTTACATTTCTTCCTCAATTGATGCTTCTTTTTATTTATTCTGAAGTTTCCAATGTAAAACAAACAGGAATACCACCTTTCTAAAATTACTACTATCCCACTGTCCTCCAATGTAACATTAACAAGAGGCAATATTCTCCAAAGCTATGAAGCATATACTGCCCTAAATTACATTGCAGTTGCTGCCCTGAGCTCGCACATTTTTGAATAGGAAGGCTCCCAGGGATCTCTCTCTCTGTTCTGACTGCATTTACTGATTTAAAATATTTTTAACCCAGACACTGAAGTGCCAGCCTAGCAGCCCTTCATGCTAATCCTAGCCTGGGTGGCTGTTCTTAAGGGAAAGCATTCAAAAATCGTAGCAGTGCATCAACTTTGACCCTTTTCACTTAAAACATGAGACTTTTTTTTTTTTAAAGGGAAAAAAAAAATAGATTCCAGAGGGAATCACTGAACTCTGACCTGCTTAAAATTAGTTTTGTTTTAGTGCCTGTGTGGTGACTCAACAGGCCAATTTTCCAGACACTGGAGACTTCTCTGCTCCTGAAGATTCCAGTTCAAGTCCTGGACTCACTGCCTGGGGTCGGACCAGAACACTTTGTTCCATGGCTTCAAGCAGTGAATTCCCAGAGTGCCGTACCCTTGCCAGATGCTGGCATGCTTGGTAATCAGTAGGGCTGTAACCAAGCTAATTATTTTTTTCTTTAAATCTGTGAAGAGTTTTGCTTGCAATACATATGTTAGACCAAAAGAATTTCCCTTCAAAATTCAGCAGTCGAGAAATGTTTATATGGCTTTGATAAACATTTCATGATAAGCTGGATTCTTGTGGGAGGGGAGGGGGAAGATGTGTACTTTGGTCTTAACAGTGCAGCAAATAATTCTCGAATAGGGTCTGGCGGAGTGTATCCATCTCTCTGGGGGTAACTGATTTGCTTTTTTTTAATCTATCACAGGCATTACAAACACCAAATGAGTCACCATAGACTCCTATGCTGCAAAAAATAGCATCACAACACTTCATTTGCTCTTCAACAGGACTTCAAGCATAGTGCCTGATATCAAAAAGCCTTGTCAGTTAACAAATAAAAAAATCCCAGGAAATGAAACCCAATGCAGTCTCAGACCAAATTATTTCCTCCAGAAGGTTAACACTATTGAGCAAAGCAAAACTCATCTAGGAGCAATAATTTTCCTCAGTCTCAATAGAATTATTCTATTTAATCTTATCATTACTGCTTTTGCATGTACTTGTATCTTTCATCAAAGGATCTCAAATGATTTAACAAACAGCCTCAGAAATCTCCTGTAAAGTGAGGGAATACTATTATCTCCATTTAAAACTCGTGAGGAATTAAATCAAAAAAGATGCTAAGAAACTCTGGCCACAAGGCAATAAAGAGCCAGACCCAGCAACAGAACCTAGGTGCTGGTCCATATTAAATGGCATCTGTTACATTTCCATCGCTGTTTCACAGCGATTATGGAAAGAAAAGCTATGCCAACGTCTGTAATCACTTATTTGACAGCTGCTAACCCAATGAACACGAAGGCAATTTATACACAGTGCCCTAATCTTCCTGAATTTGATCATGTATGAACACAGCACTAGTACTTGTTCCAACATAATTCTGTGTTTTTCTCAGAAAGAATGTAGCTTTCTTCCTTTTTCGGAAAGAAAACGAGCCACTAAAAGACAGAGTTTTAACACGCAGTCATCAATATGCTGTTCTTACAAATACAAAAAATGTAAAACAGTAATAACACAAACAATGACGCACACTTTTCTGTGTCAACAAAATGATTCTGTCTTCTTCTCAGAAAGCCCTCCTTCAGCTTATACAGGAAACGTCCCAGGACAGACATGCCCTAAAAGACACTGCTCAGGACAACCAAAGGGAAAGAAAAGTCTGTGACAACAGAAAATGACAACACTTTATGAGCACCCCCCACATACTACATTACAAGATCTGCATGCCTCTGGTGATGATAATTCCTAAAATCATACAATGATTTAGGAGGGAAGGGACTTTACAGATCATCTAGTTACAACCGCCCTGCCATGGGCAAGGACACCTTCCACAAGACCAGGTTGCTCCAAGCCCTGTCCAGCCTGGCGTTGAACACTTCCACTGATGGGGCACCCACAGCTCCTCTGGGCAACCTGTTCCAGGGCCTCACCACCTTCACAGTAAAGAACTTCTTCCTTATATCTAACTTAAACCTAAATCTCTTTCAGTTTAAAGTCATTCCCCTTTGTCCTATCACTACTTGCTCTCAGAATTGCCATGGGACCTTGAAAATATCCAGCTAGGTTAAAAGTTGTGAGCCTGCTTCACTAGATGCCAAGCTGCTGAGCCATATTAAACAGTAACATCTAATGTAAAGAGGTAACTAGTGCATGGTGGCCCATGGTAGATGGCTGACAGAGTGGTTTCTCTGGCTGAGAAAAACTACCAAAGAGCCATCAAAACATCTCCACCTTTGAGCCTGAATATGAATACGCTATTACAAATTACCATCATGCCTTCTCAAACTGGGAGAACTGTCACTGAACTGAAACAATGTGAGCTAACTAGGTTATTCACCACCTGCAAAAAATGATGCTGCTCAGAGTTTTTTGGATACAATGGTGAAGGTGAAGAAGGCTTTCTTCACTGCCTACGCAGCCTGGGCTCAACTCTGCAAAACAAATCTGAGCCGCAGTCAGACTCAATGTCAGACTTTTGCCAGCTGAGCTCCCTCTCACTTCCTCAGTTTCAGGTCATCTGACTACCTTGACAACCTGTGAGGATAAATCAAGCACAGAAGGTGTTTGGGAACCAAACATACACGTCAGGTTTTTCTATAAAGCCTACATGAAGTTATATCAAAGTATCCCAAATTCCAAATCCTTAACAAATGCATCACACGTTTTGGAAATGGTGGGCAGTAACTTAAAATACAGCCGCACTAGTTAGAAAAAATGAAAGGAGATGGAGTAAATCTGGGAGGAAAGAAGGAGAGAATGCACATGCTGACGTTTTTCCCTCCAGGGAACAGATCAGTTATGTGAAGCTTCCTCTCACTGGGGTCTACTTTTTGAGTAGGTCTAATCTTAAAGCAAATTAAGCAACACATTAATACCAGCAGTCACTGACCTCTTCATCTCCAGGCCAGGAAAGACTATTAGGACCCGCCTTGTTAGGACACAAGAACCTCACCCAGCAATTCCCACAGTGTGCCTGTAACTTCTGGTATAGCACTAATAGATGGCCAGAGCCCACACAGAGCCCATGCTGGAATAAAAGCCCTAGTCCTCATCTTGTGAGAACATCTACAACAGAATACATTTTCGCTTCCACCTTGCCCTTCTTCTCTCAGCCACACCAGCTCAGTACCAGTGTGCCAGCAGCCTGGTGAAGAGACCCATGGCCACAAACCATTCCCGCAAATGACACCTGGTTCGGTCACCAGATGCACTGCACTGTATGCTACATGAAAACTGTTTATATTACTGATTGTTTTTCAAGGAGTTATTTACACTGGCTCTTTCATCTTTCTCAACACTTGCAAAAACAGAGCTACAATTAGGCAAAGGGCTTAAAGCATTTGCCAAATTTTAAGTGCTGAAGGAGGCCCACTGGCTACAGTGGGACTAAAGTGCTTAAAGTCAGGCGCATTCACAACCACGTCAAGGCCAAAATCCCTCCACAGCCATTCAAAATGCATCCAAGGCTTGCGCTTTGCTTCTGGAAACTTTATTCTCACTTTACATATAGTCAAAACCTGACAAGAGCTCACTGTCGGATTATGCAGGAAATCTGCAAGTTTCACCAAGGTGTGATCTTATGCTTTTTCACACATTATTGTATCATGCTGCGCCAGAACACTAACGTATGCACAGTTCTAAAATAGCTTGCATTATTACAGCCCAGCACAGAGAACAGCGCTGAAAAGCCAACACACAGACCTCCAGAGACTTGCTCCTCAGTCACTTGCAAACTGATAAGAGGTCACAACTCCTTTCCTGCAAAGAAGGGGGGGGGGATATTTAAAACAAAGAAGAAACAAAACAAACCAGACTCAGTGTTCAGAAACATTTTCCCCCATTTCTCTTTCTTTCAAATGAAACTGTCAGTTGTCAGATTTGTCTTTGGTCATGTAGGGGTGGGAGAATGGGATTTAATAACATTTAACTGACTTGCTATCAAGAAGGAAACATATTTTTCTTCTCTCAAATTTGAAATCGACACTTACTTTTTTTTTTTCTTCTGTTGGCCTACTTTCTTTTAAGTTGCTTTTCAATTATTTATGAAAATGCAATAATGCATTGCTTTGCTGTGCAAATGTTTAGAAGAAGGAGATAGTGTCTTTCAAGTGAAAAAAAAAAAAAAAAGCCATACATGGTTACATAGGGATTTATTTAAAAACACGTTGCAGGTGACACTTTATAAAAAACAATATACTTTCATTTGCCCACACACACATCCCCATTTTCTTTAAACTGTGTGTTTGAGTCAATAAAAGAAGTCCACAGCTCTGCAGAAACACCCCACTCGTTGCTCTCCAAAGCGGGAGCTGTTACAAACAAACAAAAGCTCTACATGGGAAACTGTACAAGGGGCTGAACCACATCCTATTAAGACACTGAAAAGACTCCACGTTTTCTGAACAGCAAAAAAAGAGCAAAATCTTGTCCCACTAAATAAAGGAAACTAATGGCAAAACTCTCAGTGTTTTCAGTCAGATACTTTGAAAGGGTTTCTTGGGGTTTTTTTTAAACAGCTGAGTTTGGAAACAGCTGTGTTCCCAAGCCTATCAAACACCAGTGAATTCCGACGGCTGAATTTCTCTGCAATTTTGGAAATCCCATCTGGATGCACATTTCAGCTATAGCTTCCAAAGGGTCACCACCTCAGGGTTTTAGCATCAACAGACTAAACCAAATACCAGTCTGCCCTGATGGCAGTGGGTACAGAATCATGCCCATAATGTTTACCTCCTGTGTCTTAAGGTCTGCTCTCACATGGGCAACTTTGGCCTTGTGAGATGAGTTGTCACTATTACAGTCAAGATTGAGATAGAAGTTCTTTCTCTGCAATATTTTCTGCAGGAGCTATCCTCTCTCTGTTAACAAAGGGAGCCATGAAGGATCAGCTCCACTAGGTTAAAGCCATCCTTTGAGTGTAAACTATAAACAAAGATCCTCTACATATTCATATGATTGATCTACTACTTCAAGTTAGGGAAAAAAGACCAGAAAGCACCATAAAATTAACACAGATGTACTTAACAGCAACGTAACACAAACTGAAATACAATCAGAGAAAGAAAACACACTAAAAGAAACTAAAAGATGCACAGATAGGTTTTGGTACCTCCATTCATGAAGGTTTTCAAGCCTGGAAAAAAAAAAACATGGCCAACCTGATCCACTACTAGGACCAGCCCTGAGCATGGAGGTGGCTTCCTGAGGTCCATCCTGACCAACATCCCTGCTGCTAAGAAAGAAAAGAAAAACTATACAAGGACTCAGAGAAGCCAATTTCTGCTACTGTTAACCACTTAAAATGCCCTCATTACCATTCTTTACACAGGAATTCACGTAAATCCTGCAGTCCCTGCAGCTTCTGGCAGACACCTCTTACACTCATCACAGTCCCTGCAGGCTTTCAAAACAATGTTTAATAGTGCAGCAACTTAGAAAACCATATTTTTTTCTTTTTTCCCCTTTAATCACAGTGACTTAGACACCTGGATCACTCTGAAGGTCAACAGGGAACTATCTGCACTACCTTCAAAAATGGGACTTCGGCTGCATTGAAATCTCACCTTTCTAACCGAATGCTGCATTTGTGCGAACACTCACATTTTTGCTGAATTTAAATTAACTAAGCCTCGTTCCTGAAATTAAGCCTATACTCAAATACTGTTCTTACTTGGGGCCATAAGCCACACCTCCACAACTCACATGCCATATTCTGAGTTATTTGCAACTGGACAATGAAGACAGAAACATTTCTAAGTACTTTAAGCTCCAAAGAAGCAAAACTTACAGTGTTGAGATAAAAACAATCATAAAAATCTGTGTAATTATACAAGTAAATATTTTCCTTTTCCTCATACATAAAACCACAGAATTTAAAACTAATAAAAGAAGAAAAATCTTGCATTCTTAAAACTTTACCCTATTGTACAACTGCATTTTTCTACCAAGTAGCTTCTTACTGCTACTTCTTCATGCTATATTTGTGTGCAATGCAGAGGTGCTTGTGTATATAACCGCTGCTGCTATTCATGCTGCTATACCCACACCCATACCTCCAGTGTGCCTTTAAGGATTAGAATCTCCTGGCTTCTCCATTTTCTAGCCCATTTCAGCTTGTTACTTCTCACTAGGAGCCACTTTCTGTACCAACACAATGCATGAGTTATTAAAAGAACAGTGGGACACATAGTAGAAGGTGCAAGACTCTGGTCTTGCTTTCCTCCCCCCTGTTACTCCTCATAAAAACACAGATACTGCAATCATTCAAAGATAACATCTTACATAAAGCACAATATTGGTCTAATGGCATTTTGTGACTGGGGAAAAGGTAACCATCCATGTAAAGTTCCCAAGCACACATTTTAAATGTGTTAGTAATCTGGCACGTATGTGCTTGGAGAATCACATCCACAAGTGTTTTACTGAGCAGGCTCCCTCTTCACCCCAAAGGTGCTGCCTGCAGAATACTCCCCAGGTCACACTGGGGATGCACCACACATATTTTTACAGTGATGCTTTCCTCTACAGCACTTCCCTGGGAAAGAGAGGTCTTCAATTTCCAGAACTGTCAATTGCCTTTCAGAAGTACTAAAATCTTGCATACATATTTGCACCTATTCATCAGCATTTACCCATTTGTAATCTCTCATGAGAATTAATATTATTCCTCAACAGTCGCAAAACTTTCATCATCCCATGCAGACTGCTACTTACCTACGGCAACCCTGTTGAAAAGAATGCCTCATTATATATAATTTCAGGTTTCAACTGGAAACTGTTTTACAGAAGTGACAAGTACTTCAGTATTTCTGTTCCAGCTCTCTTTTCTATTGGCAGGAGGCACAAAACCAATCTGAGCAACAAGTTTCAGAGAGAACTAAAAAGCTCACCCTATGTGTGCACGTACTGACCAAGTAATCTACGCATGACTTGCAAGCCTGAGCTAATTAACTGTCCTACATTTGTTAATCTCAACCACAATGCACTTCACGCACCATGGTACCGCTAAACAAACTCGTATTCCCAGGAATCAGAACAGATCATTTAGTTTTCTCAGAATCACACTGTCCTGCTTTTGGCGGCCACCTGTATAAAATTACAAACATAAAATCAATCTGGAGCACAACACAGAGCACAGTGTCTCCTACTAAACACATTCTTTTTCCAGATTTGAATTCGTAAAGCAGTATATTGCATTAACACATTCACTTTTCTGTGACTGAATATACTTCTTATATATTTTGTATACCCTTCATAGCAGATGCATTCAATTTATTATTAAACAGAAGTGTAATTGACACATATATTACATTTCTTGTTATTATTTATGCATTTGCCTATATCCTAACATGAGAAACATGATCTTTAATACCACAGCATAAGGAACAATCTCATTTCAGTGGTAACACAGTTACAGGTTACCAGATGCGCACCTAAGTACAGCACACAAAAAAACACAGCAGCTGCCTTTCCCTGGGAGCCTCAGTATCCCCAGGCTCCTTCCAGAGTCAGTGGGGAAGGAGAGACTCCACCAGCATGTGATTTGCTGGATGAATCACTGTTACAGAATAAGTATTTTCTTTGTAAACAATTCTTTCATGCAGAAGTCAGTATCTACCTTCAATTCAGTCTGCTCTGAAATCACTCAAAACCGATTAATCTTCTACTTCTCCAATGGTTTCATCATTTTTCTCAGTACAAACCCAGTTCACTAGGACTAATCTCCTACTAGAAGGTCAGTTATGACATTGAAATGGTGTTCCCACCTAAGAAAAGCAACTCTTCCATTCACTGAGCAGAGAAACTGACTTTGCCATATAACAGGTATTTTGCTTTCTTTTTAAAAACATTGACTGTAAAATTAACTCTGAGATCCTTATTAAATAGTTAATTGGTTAGCTGAAGATTGCAGCTGTGTCCCCCAGCCCTTTTCATTACACTGAAAGCTTACTGATACAACAAGGATTTTATAGTAGTGTGAAAGGTAGACTCCATAATCCTAGTTTAGAAATTGAACCAGTTTAATTAAACGTGTTTTTAGACTGCCTGCTACAAAACATAGTATGGCACTCAAATCAAATTTAAACCTGTTTTATTCACTTACTTACCCCCTACAGTAACTGAAGATACTGCAAGCCATATTTACACCTGTTTCAGAGTCAGCTCAATGCTTCTGAGAAGAGCAAGCTTAACACAGTTTTGTCACCTCTCCTCAAACACATGGGCAAAGCAACTTCTTGGAGCAGGAAGAGCGCTTATTGCCCAGCTGTAAGAAGGCAGCTTCACCCTATCCCACGAGTTCTTTGCTCCTAGCCTTCCTTTTTACCCTGCCTAAGCCAACAGCCAGTGCTGAAAATCTGCTTTTAAATTAAATACATTAACATCACTGCCACGATGAGCAGGACCTTAAATACAATTTTACTAATACTCCAGTGTACCATAAACATCTCCCTAGGCTTTGACTACCAAAGGCAAATGCTGTGTATGCAAACCTTATGTAGCAAATCTAACCCTACTGAACAAGACTTTGTCAGCTTTCCCAAGACTTTCACATTAATTTCAAGTAAAACCTGGACCACCCTACCAGGGACCGGGAGTCTACAATGGAAATCACTCCTCTATGGGATATGGTTTTATTTGGATGATGTTCTTTAAAAGATGTTCTGTAAAACTATACTCCTTGCAGAAGGTACAAAATGTCATCAAATTGCAGCGGCCAGTTGAGCCTGCTCAGTCTCTCTCAGGACACGCTCACGAACAAAAAAGACAGGTTTAAGTGTTCAGTGTCCTTTATCACACTAGTACAGTGTTAATACAGTGCAGACTCTCCCATGTATTTTAACTATGAACATTCAAAGAATCAAATACTTGTACATAAATGTGTAACTTAAATAGTGATTTTTATTTTTTTTAGAAGATTTTTGCAGTAGTGAAGAATACTATCCTTATAAAATGACTCTGACCTGCAATTTTCAGGCAATTCATTTCCTTGAAAGATAGGTAAATCTTTTTCAATAAACAATAATCACAGAATACACTTTAGCTTTGTCACCAGGATTTTTTTATTTAAAAGAACAACAGGAAATGGGGGAAAGAAAAGAATAAAGACTTCTGTTAAAGGACAATTCACTGAAGGGTCTTTTAGCTGGCAATTGTTAGCACTGCTCAGGGCCAATGGATCAAATTTAACTCTAAAAAGTGCTGATGCTTGTATGAGTCTTCACAGTAGGAGCTGGTGCTCTGGGCCACTCAAGTTCAATTTTTGGTGTCACCATGGGGTGTAGGAACTGGGATCTTGGTGAGCAAAGATTTGCTCTGTATTTGATGCACTGGGTAAAGTGGCATTCTTAAAATCACTAGCCTCCCAAGCAGCTAGTAAGCCAGCAGGAGGTTAGGAGGAGGAGGAAGTAATTGTCCTTTGTGCCTCTGAAAATAGCCAGTATTAAAGGATCCTCTTATGTATTACCTGAGTTTCAATCTACGCTTGCAGCTCAAAGGGAAAGGGAGAGGCTGGAGAAGACAGAAAATAAAGGTGTTAGAAATATTAGAGGAGACCTTCTCAAGCTGTCATGAAGCATATACTCTCCTCACCTAGAAATGTGTCACCTAGAAAGCATGTGTACTCTGTAAGCAACAAAAGTTTGTTCAATGTACTTCATGTATGCAGAATGTACTGTGTAAGTGCCTGTGCCTGTGTGCTCACCATGTGCTTGAAGAGGCCAGAGACATGAGGAAATGTACTACAAGAGTAATCATCTTGCACTTAACTAGTATGTCCATCAGTGGAGCAAGCAGCACTTGGACTTGAGCTGCTTTAACAAACTGTACGCAAGGCATCAGAAATCCACTTTACCTGTAGCATCCACTCTCCACACAATGCCCAAAGAAGGTGTTACTGCAGCATGACTAGCAGTAGGATGCAAATCTAATGCTTTGATCTTGACCTGAATGTTCTTACCTGTTACTAAATTTCACAAAGAGAAACAGAAATGTCTTGAAATTCCTAGTTTGGTTGTAAGTTTGAAAGGAATTCTCCTAATTGGGTCTGAGCACACCATGAAATAGGAGGAAGACTCCCACAAGCCCACATCACTTCAGTGCCACCAAAGAGGAGCTCGTTCTTGTTTCAGCCTTCAACCCACTGTCTAAACGAAATTTTGATCTGATCCTAACTATATAATACATCAGAAGTGATTAACTGGACCAACTCCAATGCTTGAAGAAATGGAAAATATTAAGTAAAACATTATAAAAAACAGCCAGGTTTACAGTACAGGAAGCTTTTAGGCTTTCCAAGGGCCATTCTCAAGGTGTAAGGCCCAACTGCCCACTTCCTCCCCAGCAACACTCCTGCTACCTTCAGTGCAAGCACAGCTCTGCCTCTTCAGAGAACACGCAAGGATTCTGATGTAGAAAACACGAAAAAATCTTGTTTGCTAATAGGAAAAAAATCCTTATAATAATACTAATCTATTTATAATGGTCAAAAAAAACATGACAGCTTACAACAGCGTCAGAGCAGCACTTTGGCAATATTTTAGCATACTGTTGTATTTTTAGAAGGACTGTTCATTTACTTTCTCCTAAATGCCGAATTCTTATTTTTCAACAAACACTCTGTTTTTTGGTGTATCCATATGCCAACATCAGAGTGTTTTATATCAGGGTAAGTATGAACTGCAGGCAGAAACAAAGCTCCTGTACACACGTTGCATTACACCAGCACTGTCAGAGATGCCAAGAAGTCTCAATCTCCTCCCATGCTTTATGCAGCGATAGTTAGCTACGCCACTTGCAAACCTTCTTGGAACGCAATGGTACGTTTTTACGATGAGTAACAGAAAACTGCTGTTTCTTCACCCTGAACATGGAGGAATTATCCCATTGTAAACAATACATCTGACAGTTTAATGATATTGCTCAACCTAACTGGTTTTGGCAAGCAGCACATACGATAAAAGTGCAGCAAGATGTATGTTTAAGCATGTTTGTATTTTCTCAGCACAGATACCTCAGAAGGGTACCTTATCATTTCAAAATTCATTAGCAAGCTACCTGCATTTTGAAGTAAAAAACTGTAAGCTCTCCGTTAAGTCTCACCTGGTACTACAAGATCAGGACGATTACAGTCCCTAAGAACATCTACAACTGGAGCTCCAGCACATATAGACAAAATTCACAGGCTTTTATTTTCTCTCCGAAAAGCACGTATTAGCTGCCATTGCTTACAAAAACTTATACTAAATTAAATACATGTGCATCCATATGTTAACTGAATTAACCCAAAACAGTCAATATTCTCAAATGTCCATCTGTTTACATAAGACACTTGCAGCTTTCAAGTCTTGTACTCCTTACAGTGTAACTCTCAACTGAAACAGTTTAAGTTCAACCAGAAAGCTCTGCTGTCACATTTCCAGGCATAATGGCTATGCGCTTATTGGGTTCTCATGTTCAAATCATGTCAGAACAGATATGCTATCCAGCTGCAAAATGCAACAGATCCATGCCAGCCTCTCCTTCTTCAACTGGAGAAACCTTGTAAACTAAAGCTGGCTTTAACCTGGCAAGATAATATAGCTAAATTAAAAATAAAATGAAATACAAATCTCCCCTTGCAAACCCAGTTTAATAGCTGTAAATATTGCATTTTGCAGGATGAAGAATTTGTTTCTGAGGCAATAATGTATTTTCCAGTGCTGGGAAGGATTAAGAGGATATAAAAATAGCAGCAGACAAGAGTAGCTGCTCTCAGGTATGTTTCAGGTGCTAAAATATTTCGATGAAGAACTTTGTACCAGCTCCTCATTTATATGAAGCTGCTTTTTAACCTGAGTGGCTCACTTCAGCAAGGCTGCAGACAGCTAGCTGTATTTAAATGGGGAAGAGAAAAGCCAGGACACATTATCTTGCAGCCCTACAGCTGGAATCCAACCTTCTTTTTTAATATGAACTAATGTTAATATTCTATTATTTGACAGAGATGGAGCAATGTGCAGCTTTACTAAAAAAAAAAAAATGAAAAAAGAATAAGAAAAACTTCTCCAATTTCAGGCTGGTGCTGGCTTTCCCCTCACGAGAGCTAAGCGGTAGCATTAACGGTAACAAAAGCTACCTGCGCCAGAGTGCGAGACTAGCGTCTCAAAGAAAATAGTTGCGCCCAGGCACCCTCCTCCTGGACGCCCCTACTGTATTGTTGCTGTTGCTGATGATCGCGATGTTGAACGCCCACAAATCTCCCACGTGCCTATTTCGTTGGCCTGCTGGTTTAAAAAATTAATAAATAAATAAAGCTACAGGCCATTATTCATGAGCAGCAAGAAAACAAATCACTCTTAGACCTACTCCTCTTGCAGATTCCCACACTTATTACTCAAAATCCCAGAGCCTGCTATTGGCTCTACCCTTGACCAAAGTACAGGGCTGAGGCAGCATGCCGTCCCTAGGGAAAAGCCGATCACGTTCCTCCCAGCAAGCGGCTCCGGTTATTCTAGGATCGCAGGCGGGCTGGAATAAAGTCCCTTAACTGTCCTGAGAAGGCACAGCTCGCTCCCACCACCGGTGCCTGCGCCAGCTCGACGTGGGGACGAGCGCGGCCGCGCTCCACACCCTGACCGGGACATCATTTTTCCCCGACTCGTCTTCTTTTTGAGGGGAAAGCAGCCGAAACGGGTGAACCCAGCCTGCAGCGCCCTTCCACGGAGTCACCCTCGGACTCCGGCAGAACCGAGGCACACGCCTCCTAGAAACATGTGAACAGCCCCGTCCCGGTGCCCCCCGTTCCCCGGTGCCCGCCGGTGCCCCCCGCGCCCCGCGGCTCGCCTCCCCTGGAGCGGCGCGGACGGCGGCCGCCGCTCGGCACTCACGCACGCACGGAGAGGCAATTACAATAATTTAAAGCTTCCTGTCCTCCGGCTCCGCCGGGATCCCGAGGGCTGAGCCATGCCTGGGCAGGGCGCGGAGCAGCGGCTCCCCGCCACACCACACCACACAGGCG
>JAOEHX010043291.1:0-19961 GCA_025448015.1 Bolborhynchus lineola | reverse complement strand
ACTGGAATGGGTTGCCCAGGGAAGTTGTGAATGCTCCATCGCTGGCGGTGTTCAAGGCCAGGTTGGACATAGCCTTGTGTGGCGTGGTTTAGTGTGAAGTGTCCATGCCCATGGCAAGGGTGTTGGAACTAGATGATCTTAAGGTCCTTTCCAACCCTAACTATTCTATGATCCTGTGATTCTATGAAAATTAGCACAGTTGCTATCTTATTCTAAAGATACATGCCAGTAAGGAAGAAGAACCTGAGAATTTTATATGGATTAAAGGAAGTGTCCTTTTAGACTTTTCCTTATACCTTAATCTCCACTGCATACAAACCACTAAAGATCATATTTGAATATTTGAGGGTACCTCTTCGCTTCTGAGTATGGAGTCTCTTAAACTGTGGAGCCGACTTACTGCCCTTCTTTTGGAAAATACTTTGAATTCTATTTTTGGTGCATCGCAGTGTTGGCCAGCTTTTTGATTCCAGGCTCAGGACAGAATTCTCTGAAAGAGGCATGTATAAGGTTTCTAGTCCTTTCCTTTATGTATTTATTTGTTTGTACTTTATTAGCACTTTCCTTGAACCCTGTCCGAAGTTCTTCAGGAGTAGGAGCTGAACTGAAATTTTTCAATCATCTGGTAAAAGCTGTTGAATTTTCATCAAGCTGACGCTTTGTGTCCTCAAGAGCTGAATCTCTGTATGTTTGCCTATATTAGTAAGCAGTTCCTCTGTCTCCATTCCCAGGCACAAGCTTTGTTTTTCTGATCCCTTTATGAAAATGAGACTCTAGAGCCGACTCCTCAGGCCTTTTTGGAGCATGCTGACTCGTTTCTCCAGCTCACTGAAGTTAATGTTGTTTATGTAGATTCTCATGAGCAATTCCATCCACAAGGATATTCTGAATTTGTAGTTTAGGAACAGGTTCATATCCTAAAATGAATCTTCAAACACATTTGCGCAGCTTTACCTTTACAGAGAGCTATAACAGAGTTTACATCTGAATCACTGGCTGGAGTTGTACCAGTAAATAAACGGATTCTTTTCTGAACCCAAGCGACATGGTACACGTCCATGGTACATAGCATTCAACTCTAAGTCAGTGCCCTGTGTGCTGCCTCATGGTCCTGAGATATAAATTATTTTCACGAGTATTGTTTCCAGTCCAAAGTATATAGAATAGTGTGAAGACAATATTTCAGTTTAGCAGTATTGAAACGAAAGGGAGGACATGCAGTGGTGTACTAAGACACTGGGGTATTATCAGAAGACAGTATGGGGCAAAGGGAAACAAAGGTGATGCACACTTGCCCACTGTGACTAGTAAGAACTGGTATCCCATCCATTGCTCCTTACTGGTGCATGCTCTGTCGAATTGTGTCTGGGCATTTACCTGCAGAAAGCTGCTTTGTTTCAGCCATACTTGTGCTTTGTAAATGAGTTAGTAATTAAGCTGTAGGCATGATCATCCCCACAGCATTCAGTCTGCTCCAGCTTTAAATGTAATCACTAAGCCTGTCACCTGTCTCAGTCCTGCAGCATCTTTTGATTGCAGCTGGCTCCTCAGGTATCTTTATATGTGTGCCGCTGCTCACCCTGGGATTCTGGGCTTCCCAGTGCCCCCCTGATAATAAGTTATAGCCACTGCATGCCCCAAGGAAGGGTGGAGTTCCCTTATATGGAAATCAGGGTGCAAAGAGAGAAGGCAAGGTGCTAGACCCCCTTTATGCCATGGGAGCAGACATAACCAGCATATGCCCTTAGAACCAACAACTGAAAAACACATCCAAGCCCAGAAGTGCAGATACTCTCACAGATAATGAGCATGAACTTGTGTGGACTTCCTCCTTGCTCAAAGCTTCATGTCTTACTCTCTCATCCCTTTGAGTTTATGTCTGATCTTACACTTGCGTTTTCTTGCGTTGTTCTTGTTCTTTTTCTAGAGCTGTTTCCTTTCCCTGTAGAGGAACCCGGGAACAGCATCTCCTAGATTAAGCTGACTCATTACTCTAAGGTATTTTTACTGAACAATGTTGCATTATTCTTGTTCTGACAGATAGATGACACACCTGTGAAACACAAAGACTGACAAACCTTTGAGATATTCTGTGTTGTACCATTATCTATAACATCACCAAGTCTCTATGAGTTGATAACAGCTAGGTTATGCAAAGCATTCCAGTTCCAAAAAATCATTAAAAATATTTCTCCACAGGTTGTGCTGTATGCTTAGTAAAAATTATGGACCACAAGGTGCCACAGAAGTATTGACAGGATGGGCTACTTCTTCCATTTTCTCTAATAAAATACAAAGTTAAATACTGAAACTTTGCACTTTTAAATCCTTCCCTGTGACTGTGTTTGAATTTCTTTAATGTTTCTTGAAACCATGAACATGTGAGCAGGGCTCAGAGTCCATCCCCATCACTGACACCAGCCTCTCATACACCACCAGCATGTGATACCACTCAAAGACATGTCCTTGAGGGTGATCCTATCTTGGCATCACATCATTCATTTTGGATGAATTGTCATTGTTGCTTAACTGTGGGTGGGTACTTCTTAAAAAGAAGAAACCTTTCTTTTTTTAAGCTCTTTCTTTTTTTTTTTTTTTTTTTTTTTTAAGCCTTTCTTTAAATAAGAAGGGCTAATTTACTCTTATTTACTAATTTGTTGAACATTTTGAACCTATCGATTTCTCCATCATTTCATTCCGCCAGGCAGTTCAAACATAATTTATGACTGTACAACTGCTGAACAGGAACTTACACAAGAATAACTTTTTGTCGTTTCTCATCACAAGATGTGCTGTAGTTCTTCCTCTACAGACCAGGATTTTTCTTCATGTGAATAGGGAATTTTTTCATGTGAATAATATTTTTAGATTGACTGAGCACATTCTTTGTTGCCTAAGTCCCAGGATGGCTGTCATTCTGTACTGACACCACCCTCTGATGTATCTCTCTAAAGACAAAAATTATATTCATGCAATATGAGGAAACCAAAAGATATGGAAAAGGTACTTATAATATTTTTGATGACTAGCAAAAAAGTAGTTCCTGGAATGGTGTAGTTTTCTTTCTTTATCAGGTACAGAAGAAAATTTTCCCCCAAAATAATTACACATCAAATATCCTTTTCTTTGTTGTGAAAAAGGAAGAGCAGCGACAATAGCAGCAGTACCATGAAGTCTTGAAAGCAGTTAGCACAGGATATTTACAAAATTTTATTCTTGGTTGTAGAGTTCCCTTTTTCTTAATATCTTCTTAGCAAGGAAGATAAAAAAGATACTAAGGTGAGTAATTCTAAACATCCTTTGTTTTTTCTTTATTCTCTCACACTTCCACTCTAAATTTTGTAGTACAGTTATTAAACTCAAAATTATGTTTGACCAACTATATGTCCAGCCAAAACAGTTCCCAATGTGTGACATACGTGCCTGAAAAAGGACATTTAGAGTTATATCTATTTATTTACATTAATCTAGGAAGTTGTTATATATCCAGTAATTTGGCTAAGCAGAGAACCTGGGAGTGGTAAGTCTACCCTATCCTAATGCAATTTTAAGAGGTAGGCTATACCTATTATGGGTACTACTGGTAAATACATTGCCCAATACTTATATTCTGTAGTCAGCATCAAATCCTTGTTAAAATTTTTAATGTGTCTGAGAGGCCAGATAAAGTGAGGCAGCAATAGACTGAGCAATTAAATGAGTGAATCTTATCAAAGTTTTCTCTGACTGGAAATTAAATGCCAAGTGAGTGAATGGAAATGTATGATGAAGTCAGAAGCAAAAATGTATAAACAATTTGACTGTGCCTACACTTGTCATTCCTAATAAATTTCTCAGCATATTTTTGACAGTACTAGAGGTGCTTGAGAAAATGGTCAAATAAAACAAAATTGCCAGACACACCTGGAGAAAGTTAGTAAAGACAGCATTGAAGAAATGCAAATGTTTGAGAACTTTAAGGACTTTTATGCCTGAGGATCTCATGAGAAGCAATTAAGATTTATTTTTTGTGTGTTTTTTGGTGAGGTTTTTTTTTTGTTTTTCTTGTTGGGTTTTTTTGTTTGTTTGGAGTGCCTATATATGGAAAAAACAAGTATTTTTGAGCTTGTAGTTTTCTAGTTTTCTGGGGGGGGGGGGGGAAGACAGATGTTAAAGCCATTTGACCAAGAAGATAGAAACTTCCAAAGCTGAAGAATTTTTCAAGTACAAGCTGGTTGCCTAAAGTTTAGAATTCTAATTCAGGTATGCTGGCATAATTCATTCTTAGCTTCCATATTTCAGTTATATAATGATTTTGGCCTAGAAAGGTCATTGAATCCAATTTATTGAAAGATATAGGTGTAATGATAACCAAAGAAGATAATGTTGGCTGTCAGACATGCCAGGACAATGTCTGAAGCTCCTGATTCCAAACAGAACATGTTACAGCACCGGTTGGAGAGGAGGATCTTCAGGATCTAATTGAGCTAGGCACTGTGAACTTCTACAACTCATACTTTAACATCCGCTTTTCCAAGTGCAGAGGTAAGAGCAGTGACTTTTCTTCTGTGTGAATTCCTTCCTCTTCTGTCAGCAAAGCTGGGTGTGATACAATTAACTGTCATTATAAGTATAAATACAATGCAGTCATTGCTTAGGACAGAGATATTTCTGTATCCATTCCTCCACCAACTGGAGGAAATAACAGCATCACAACTTTGGTTCTCTCCTCTGTTAATCCCATGGCATATTATCTGCTACTTAATAAAGGCATTTTTTTTGTGAGGTAGGCTAATTGACATAACTGTTATAACTGCTTACAAATAAGAGTTTTATGTGTAAACTCTATTCTGTTTTCTGTATTATTAATCGATTTTTATGTTTTACATGGAAGAATGCATTGCAGAGTTCTAAAATACTGCCTAATGCTTTCAAAATAGTCTTCAGCTGTTTCCATGCTGTTTCTCCAAACTAACTATATAATTCTTTTTATACTCTTTGCTCACATTTTCCCAACTGCAAACAATTTATTAAGAATTTTTTTTTTCTTTAGACTTTCAAATCTGAACCACATTGGGTGGGTGGAACTGGTAATGTGACTTGACTCCTGTTCCATTACCAAGTAAGTAGATACCAATCTGGAAGAAGACTGAATAGTTCAGAAGGAAGAGCCACCATACAGGGATACATTAACCAGCGGGAAGATCTGCAACTCATGCAAATGCGTGATGTCTAACAAGAAGAAATGTAAAGTCTTATGCTTGTCTTAGAATAATCCCAAGAAGAAGTACTACCTGGGAGATCAATGTCTGGGATTTAGATCTGCTGGAAAAGACCTGGAGGCGTGGTGGAGAGAAAGCTGAACACAAGTCAGCTGTGTTCCCTTGCAGCAATGAAGAGAAACTGCATTTGGCTTGCGTATCAGTAAGAATATATCTAGCAGATGAAAAGGTGTGTTTATCAAGGCCACACATACAATAAAGTGTCCAGTTTTGGTCCAGCCTTAGTTAGAGAGACATAGGAAAATAGGAAATTGCATGGCAGAGATCTGCCAAGATGTCTAGAGAACTAAACATACAAGGAAAGTCTGAAAAAATTGGGACCATTCAGCCAGAGAAGGAAAAGCTCAGGTAAGATCTAATCGCAGCCTGATAATATCTAAAATGTAGCTACAGAGAAAGAGAAGCTATTTCCTTCACAAGGATACCCAGTAAAAGAGGCTGTGCACAGGGACAAATTCTATCTAAATACATGAAATAATTCACCATCATGAACAATTAAACATATCAGTAAGTTACTTGGAGAACTGGTGGGATCTCCTTCACTGGAAATATTTGTACTTGGCTTGCCAGGGCCACAGATAACCTGAAGTAAGACCCTATTTTCAACCAACAACCAGACCAGGTATTCTCTGGGGGTCCCCACAGTCCTGGGCTGTTCTGTGATTCTGGGGCTCAGAGTGAAGCTCTGGCATAGAAGAGGAGGTTTGAAGAATACTCTTAGGCCTTTAATCTATCAGGGGAGATACCAGGTAATCAGGATTTATGAATTTCAAAAATGTTTAGAAACTTTTCCAGTCTGAATCACACAGGCCTTGCCTGAGGCACCAGTCCTGGAAAAAAATTGTGCTACGTTTATTGGCAGCATGGTTTAAATGTAATTTTCTCTTGTCATATTGAGATGAAATAATTGCTTGCACATTCCCTGGTTGCAAAAGGTTCAGTAACATTCTTGCCTGGCTCATTTGTTTTATTCTGTGCTAATTCTTTGGCAATGACAACAGGACCATATCCCCAATTTGTACAGTATGTAAAAGCATTTTTCCATCCAACAGAAAATATATCAAGGATGTTTCATTAGTTGGATTGTAAATTTCTGCCTTTATCACAATCATTGATCCAGAGTAATTGCATGAGAGTTTGAGGCCCTAGTTATTCTAGGCTGGCTCCTTGCTCAGTTTAATCATCTCTGTGTAAATATAAACCTAGTGGGTTTTAAATGGGTTTCTTAGAGGGGCAATATATGTTATTTTGGGAGAAATAAGAATAGAAAAAAGTTTGATTTTAAAAATCGTATAAAAATGTCTTTCATTTTGCAAGGCTTTTTTTTCCTACCCATTTGCATTTCGTATCATAAATGTTTTTGACAAAAGCCTTGGTTTTCCATGTCAAGACATTTTTTTTTTTTTTACTCCTTTTACTATCCATTCTAGTTCTCACCTTTTATTACAAGTGAAAAAAGGGAGGAAAAAAGGTAACAAGAAAGCAAGCAAAAAATCCCATGAGCAATGAAAGTGTGGAAACATCTTTTTTTCCCTCACTTTAATGTTTGAGGAAACAACTTTAAAAGAAGTGCAATAAGAAAAAAAGGGAACAAGAAGGGATTTGTCCTGCTTAATGCTTCCATGAACAACCTGGGTGGTGACACACATCTGCAAACTTACAAAGTCTGCAGGTGACCAGAACTGGAGGGGGCAGAAGGATATGGAGTGGATATGCTCAAGGACAGGGTTGCTGTGCACAGAAAACACAGTGAGTCAGAGGGATGAATCCACAAAGATCTCATGCAATGGAACAAGGACAGATGCTAAGTCCTGCCTCTGGGAAGAAAGACCTTTGGCAGCTACAGGTTGTGTACTGTGAGGGGAAACTGTGGAAAAGGCTCTGGGGTCCTGGCTGGCACTAACCCAAACATAAGCCAGCAGCATGCACTGGCAGCACCCCCACGGCATTAGCAACAGCATCTCCCCCAGATTGAAGGGGACCATCCCACTTTAGACCACACCTGAAGTGCTGCCTCTCAGTAGAGAATGGACTTGGACAAACCAAGGCAATCCCAAGGAACCCCCAGGACGGTTATCGTGGGAGTACCGACCCTGTAACAAGGTGCCAGGTGAGCTGGGCTTGTTGCGGGCCCCCAGCAGGCACCTGTCCCTACCTACAGGGAGGCTGCCAAGACCAGCTTTTCTCAGGATGATGGGGGACAGCGGGCAGGAAACACAGGAAGTTCAAGCTGGTCCAAGTTGTCTAGAACTGAAGCAGGTGGTCCAGGAAGCTTGTGCAGCCTCCATCCTTGGAGGTCTTTCAAGAAAAAGCCCCGAGTAGCTTGGTCTGATCTAATTTCTAACAACGTTTTCAACATGAGCCTGGACCAGAGACCTCCTGAGGTCTCTTCCCATCTGTGTTCTGTAATTTTATGATATCCAAAAAAAGGGACCACATTAAATGTAAAAAAAAAAAAAAAAGAAAGAGAAGTTACTTTAAAACACACTATTTGCACATATGCCCTCATTCCTGAAAGAAAATATAAATCAATTTCTGCTTCAAGCTTCTAAAAAATGAAACAAAATTTTATATTCCAATAAAAATAGACAAAATTTGTTTAAAATTAAAACAATTTCTGGAGAAGAAAAAAAAAAAAGGTTCTGTTCAGTTCTAGTTTCTGAGTGCTTACTAAAGCCATTGAATATCTTATTAGATTTCTGTCTTGCAGTTAGACTAATGATACACAGTAAGCTGATCATGAATGATCTGGAACAGGATCAGAACCTTTCAGCTTGGTGCCACTGTGTGCTCTCGCTGTGACCCAGATTCTCTTTTTTCTCAAACTCTATGTGGCTTCTTTGTGTATTTACATTGCAAAGCATGCCTTCACACCAGATGAAATCCTGTACCTCTGAATCTTTTTGTAAGCAGTTGTATTTGTAAATCACAGTGAGCTAAATATTTCTGGTGAAGTGGAACAAGACCCAGCTTACCAAAATAAACATGCTGAATCTTTGAGTGAAGAGAGGTGTTTTTTCTTTTCATGTTGTTAGTTTGAATGATAACATTCAGCTGCCCAGTGGAAATTGATAACATTTCAGATGATTTCATGGATTTCATAATGTTTTTACAGCTGGAAAACATTAAAAAATATCCCAAACCAAGTAAACTGAATAAAGTTTGAAGAAAATGCTCCCATTTTTGAGTGATACACCATTCACTTGAGTTCATTCCACTGTGAAGTGCATCAGGCTCTAGAAAGTTAGACAGATGGCATTGAAATGATATCTTGATGATTACTTCTCACAACTTCTTTTTAGATATTTCATGATTATTTTTTTTAACAGAGTATGATTTTTATGGAAGCCTCCCTCACTGGCTCATTTGCAAGCAAATTATTTCATTCTTACAAGAAATGTGTGGTGCTCTGGAGACAATTACCTGAATATGTGATACTGCTCTCAGTTTATGCATGGATTTCACACAGACTTCTATAGCCGTATAAGCTCCTTCTTCTCTTCTTTCATATGAAAATGCCTTCCAAGCATATCTCCAATTTTAAGTCATTTGCAAACAAGACTTTTCTAAGATCACTACATACAGTCAAAAGGTAGAGAAAATGGAAAAACGAATTTCCCAGTGGAATTCTTTAGATGAATGATTTCATATTGTTACAATTTATTATACAAAGTCATAGAATAAAATTTCACAGGATGATGTGAAATGACACTAGATTTCATTTAGCAGGGCCAATTTAGATTGACTGAAAGGTGTCCTGAGACTTCTTGCAAACTCATGCATCTTCTTTGTGTCTCATGCATTACACTTGCTCTCTGAAAAAAATCTATAGCAAAAAGATTGAAAGAAAATGTCTGTATTTCTTTTTGTGACCAAGGAATTTAAACCCATTTTCCATTTCTGTCATTTCTGTTAGGGAGGAACTTATCTGAATGTACAAAACAGAATATTGGTACCTTTTAACACCCATGCCTCATATTGCGTCTGTGTATAAACTTGTATCTTTGCCAAAATCTGATGGATTGTTAGTTTTGGATTCATAAGTCAATATCTTTGATGAAAAATTTTTAAAAACCTTCAGAGAGTAGGTAATACAAAACTATCTTATATATCCTAATTTATTTTCTGGTTTTATCCATCACTTTTTGAGACAGCAGGTATAATATGATAATTAAGTGTTTGTGTCATTAAGAATATATTTTTTAAATCTTCAAATTTTACAGGTTTTCCTTTGGCCAGTAGCAATTCTTCTAATGCTTTCTGATAGTCACAGGGGGAAACTGTTCATTTCATAAAGTCTAAATCAAATCAGGATCAAAGCAATTAATTGATTTCTTAACAACTTGTAAACAACTGGCAATCAGTGAACAATGCATTCAGGACTGATACCACTAATAAGATAGATAATGTGCAATATTAGCCACTTGCAAAATAAATAATCACAAACAAAACATAAAAATAATAATAGTAAGAATATGAATGAGAATAATAAACCCCAACAATTTCCAAAACATTATTCTGTAACTAAAGTTCATATTACATATGCACACACACACAATTACGTTCACAGCTTGCTTCCCCCATAGGACATGTGGGCTACCAGTAGCTCCTCACAATCATGGACATCAGAGCTGCCCTGCTTGCATTCCCCTCCTGTGGGATACATGGAAGCCCCACCTCTTTGTACCCCTCCTACCCCCTACAACCTACTAATGCACACACACTAATGTGAAAGGGCCTCATGAGTTTGTTTACACACACCTAGAGTAGGTCCCTACTTCTGTTCATAGCCCAGGAGAACAGCCACTGGCTGGGGGCAGGACCCTGTTGGCATTGAACAGATATGCTGCTCCCTCTGGCCTGGGCAGGGACAGGGCAGGTCGACTTCTGTCAGTGCCAAGCTTCACTTCCACCCTTTCCACTGCAAAGTCTCTCCCTCCAGTTATGAATATTCATGTTCCTCTTATACTACTCCCAGTGACTCTTTCTTTGTATGAAAAACCTATTTATAATTCCCCCATTACTATTCAATGCAGCTGATCAGGTCTGTGTGAATGTTCCAAAAAACAGGTTTCTGTATTCAGTATGTGCATGCACACACACATCCCTGCTGCTCACAGTCACAGTCTTACCAAAACAGGCCATTTGCCAAAGGTGGGCTGTGCAGGCACCCCAACACTGGCCACCACAGGAGCAATGTGCAACTTGATAGGTGTATTCTTTGCTGGGTTGGAAACTGGAGGGATGGCAGAGCCCAAAAAAGAGAGGTGGTAAACAGTACACCAGAAAATCCTTGTGGTTATCTCCATATCAAGAACTGAAAAGTGAAGCAGGTATCACACTTGACTGGAAGGCATAGATCTTTAAAAATCTTCTTCAGGTCTTCAAAGTGCAAGTAATGTACTTTGTAATGACTCACAAATTTCTTTCTAGCACACATCAAACACCATTTATAACTCATTTCCATGCACATTGCTAAAGTGAGAGGCTTTCCATCACTTTCCTAAAAGAACACCCCCTTGTCTTATAGGTCTCATTGTTAAGAAGATTATTTATTTTCTTCATGTTCAGTTTAAATTTAGCTACTGCATTTTACCCTTAAATCCTAGTTCCATTTGCTGCATCTAAATTATTCCTCAATGATTTTTGTCCTTTTTCCTCATTGGATTTCCAGGGATGCAGGAGATGTAACTTGAGGACTAACACATTTGCCTGTAGGGTTTTTTAATTTAACTGGAATCAGGCCCATTTGTGAACCAGTCCTTTCCTTATTCTGGTTTAAGATGTATCATGGTTTCTTAGATTTGATATAATATGGCTGCCATTTTTCTCAAGGTTGTCTCTGTTTCATTCTAGAAACTCCCTTGTTAATAATAATGTATAAGTCTCCACCTCCAAAGTAAAAGCTAGACCTAGTATCACAGAATCATAGGGTGGTTTGGGTTGCAAGGGACTGAAGTTCATTTAGTCCAGCCCCTCTGCCATGAGGAGGGGTATCTTTTACTGGCTCAAAGCCCTGTCCAACCTGGCCTTGAACAGTCCCAGGCATTGGACATCCACAATTTCCCTGGGAAACCTGGTCCACTGTTTCACCATAGAATCATAGAATAGTTAGGGTTGGAAAGGACCTTAAAATCATCTAATTCCAACACCCCTGCCATGGGCACAGACACCTCACACTAAACCATGCCACCCAAGGCTCTGTCCAACCTGGCCTTGAACACCACCAGCAATGGAGCATCCACAACTTCCCTGGGAAACCCATTCCAGTGTCTCACCACCCTAACAGTAAAGAATTTCTTCCTTATAACCAATCTAAACTTCCCCTGTTTAAGTTTTAACCTGTTACCCCTTGGTCCTATCACTACAGTCCCTAATGAGGAATCCCTCCCCAGTGCCCCTATAGCCCCCTTCAGATACTGGAAGGCTGCTATGAGGTCTCATCGTTACTGTAAAGAATTATTTCTTATATCCAGTCTCTTACACCTTTGTGTCTACCCTGTTTCAGGTTAAAACTGTTACCTTTGTCCTGTCACTACAGGCCTTGGTAAAAAGTGTCTCTCCTGTTTTCCAGGATAGAAGGGAGTTTGAATGAGATATAGGAAGAAGGTTGTTTAAATTTTGATTCTGTATATTAATCTCCACTGCACTTGAAGTATGAAACTTGAGGCTAAAATGGGGGAAGCATGCCAAGAATGCAGGGCATAAACAGGGGTGTCCCTTTAGCAGAGCTTGACTCTACATCTAAATCTGCTTTTACATTTGCAGTGAATAAAGAAGAAAGAATGAGTTCATTGGATAATACATGTTGGAAGATACATGGCTGCTGTGTTTTTCTTTTAGTAAATAACTATTCTCCAGAACCACATTTTCCAATCATTTTCATCGTGGTAGCCAGATTTCAAACATATTTCATTTTCTGAGGCCTAAATCTCATGAGAACTTGATGTTTATAAATGTACTACTAAAAGTTGACTAATGAGCTACCATTTTGCACAAAGGATAAATGATTCCCCAGTATAAACATCACAAGAATATCAAACTTAGTGTCCCAAAGAGCAAAGCACTAATGTACAAATGGGATTTGTCCAGATGCTTCCAAATCTGAAGCCACAGAGGACTAGTTGAAATACCAGCTGATGGTTTTTGCACCTGCTAATTGTCACACATCCTGTTGAAGATTGTGTTGTTTCATTTTGTCTGAAAGATCTGTAGTAGCTAGCTTTATTTTCAGGGAGGATCAGGATGCTCCTAAATTTTTCTTGAACATGGCTGGATTCTGCAGTAGACTGTGTCCCCCACCATGCTTTGTTTAGCATTAAGTTTCCATTCATTGTAATATCTCTGTAACTTCAACAAACAGATAAACTGCTCTGCACAGGCTATTTTAATTTCTTCACTTAGCTAGACCAAGGAAATGGGGACAATGGGACAGTGGAAGCAGAATCCAAGGGCTGGGGGTGGGTGTTGTATCAGAGTGGCCTAATGAAAGAAACTGCAACTGTGTCTGTCCTATTCAATTTATTTTACGCACAGAAGCAAACTTTCGTATCAGATTAGTATGGGCAGATTAAAGCTCTAACTTGATGGACTATAGCCCAGTCACTAAAACCCCATGGTAAAACAATAATGTGTTGCACATGCTGTTGTTCTGTTGCCTCTCTTCTATTCTCATTAATTTAATCAAAATGTAAGAGATACTTTGTTGGCACTAACAAAGAGAATAAATAAGCCAAAGAAAGTTGTGATGAAGATCATTGTGTGATAATAGGGTTTAATCTACTCAACTTGGTCTCACTTTGAAAATAAGTGAAGAAAATAGAAAATGCAATTCAAATACTTCTTTTTCAGAAAAGAAATAAATAGCTGCTGTGACACTTAATACATATTAAATAACTAGAATTTTACAGGAAATTCAGTAAAAACTGTCTCAAGAGATAGCTGTTAGTAGGGCCCCTGTGCATATTTCCCATCGCACAGTAGCTATCTCTTTTTTATTTTTTTGTTTTTCCTTTTTTTGTACATTGCATGTTTCTCATCTACTGATCTCCATTGCAAGACTGTACCTCATACTGGGACGACTTGGCTGTCAGGAAAATTTTGTTGATCTGTTCATATCACAAGAGTTGGTAGGAATTCACCTTTAATTTTAGCAGCAGATGCCTTCAGCTTCATCAAGGACAGATTTTTCTACTGAATGGGTCTGTAGAAGTGGTCTCCTGAATGTCCTTCTCCTTCTGTGTTGCCTATATTCTTTCAGTTGCTGTTAGGAGGCTAAATATTGGAGATGAATATATGGGTGCACACAGATTCCCAGTTATCTTGTGTGTAGGTCACAAGCATTTGGTAAAGAAGGCTTGGAAAGGTGTCATGAGAGTAGAGTCATGATACGTCTTATATTGAGTCACTAAGACTTAGATATGAAAAGGCATCTCAATAGTGTTAGCCCTTTAGTAGAATTTCACAGTTTTAATGCACATATGTTAGTAGGCACAGAGATATGAACATTAATGAATAAGTTTTTAACATTTTCACCCATTCCTTCATGAGTGTGTACTGGTTTTCCCTTTAGTGAAAGTGAGATATTTTCCATACCATAGGAAAGGACTGAAGGTGTCCTAGGAAATGCCAGCTAGCTCAGCAGTCTCATGTGATCCCTGTGGAGAAATGATGGCCTCTTTCCCTGGCTCTCCCCCATTTCTCCTTTTCTTTGTGCTCACTCTCAAAAGCAATCGTATTGCTGTACTGAATTTGAAAGAGTAATTTAAAAAGAATCATTCCCCCATATGTAAGATGAAGGACTAGACAACCTAATAAGTATTTCTTGTTTCTTTTGCAGGAGGAAAAAAAAAATAAAAAGACATCTTCTACTGCTTCTTCTTTATAAAGACACCAAAATTGTTGATTGGCAATGTTGAATATATTTATTTAATGTGGTTTGCTGTTTTGGTTTGTTTGTTTTTTGCCCTCAGATCTTATGTATATGTGAATATCCAGACATACACTACTTTAGTCTGTAGTCATGGACACAGGCGGAACGCTTTTATGAATTCAGCCTTCTATTTGTTAGTTTTCTTTTTCTGTTTTGCAGTTTTATTTCACATAGTGAAAGAGAGAAGAATAACAGAAATAAAAAAAGTCATGCAATGCAGCACTTTTTCCTACTCTTTAGCAATACTTTCGTATCTTGAAGGTTTAGAGAAAATCAGAATTTATGCATTATAAAAATCTCTTGTGTAAGCTGTTCATACTCACTGTGCTCTGAGAATTCACCTCTGATGCTGCAAGCTCCAATGCTATACACAGAAGGATTCAGCTTCCAGCAGCCAATATTGAGCTCATCATATCTTTCTAAATTAGTCTGGAAAAATTCCCCAATTATGCATATGCCTTCTTTTCTAACCTATACACCAGAGGGTTAGGTTGGCTCCATATATTCCTTGAGAACTGACTTCTCTCACTCTTTCTCTCTTCCTGATGAAACATGTGTGCGAGATTTCTATTTGTCAGCTGGCAAAAGGAAACTGAAATACCTGTGTGACACTTATTCACAGATGCACAGTTACCACGTGTCATCTGCGTTCCGCTAAGGACCAAGGACTAGAATGGCAAAAGTATGTAGGTATCTAGCTCACACTCCAATTGACCATTTTGGGGGTTACAAATAACTGCCCCAGATCTCTTCAGTTTATACTTCCATGCTATTTAGATTTCTGCTGAAATTGCTGTGTAAATATTTCAGGATTTGAATTTCTTCACATTGAAGAAGAAAATATAGAGCAAGAAATGCAGAAATACGGAAAGAACATATCTGATAGAAATGATATTCATGAGAACTAAAATTTGTTGATGGCTATGGTATATAAGTAGTTTTGAAAAAAAATGCAGGTTTTTCACAAACAAAGCTCACGTTCAATATGGTTTTTGAATAATATTAGGGTAAGAAAAGTAAGGTAAGGTTGAATTTTTTTGACAACAAGCTTTGTTGTACTTTCTAGAAGATCATGTTCACAGGGTGCAGTGAATGCAAAACTTTTTTCTGAAGCTCACTACATTATGGATGAGGGCAATAATTACAAAAAAAATTTCAATGAGCAGGATCTTTCCTACATAGGCTTATTGAATGTTATACCATTTGTGTTTTAAGAACCTGAACTGGTTAAAATATTGTGTGTGATAAATTAAGTGTGAATAATAGCTTTTAAAACCAGGTAGAATGAAGCAGAGGGATTAAAGAGTTATCTAGTGGGAGAGCTTTGACTGGATTGAGATGGAGAATTAAGAAAGAGTCAAAGGATGCACATAGAAAGTCAGAGTAAAGAAGTTAGAACAATGCATAGAAGGGAGGTGTCCTTGGAGTTGATGATGAAGCAACTTACCCAGTGACAAGGCTGCATAGCTGATCATTCCTGCATTCTGTTTTCTCTGGTATGTTAGTATAAATCTATAATAAAAGCAATAATATGTTGTCCTAAAGGATGATATCTCTGAAATTAATACTGTCTTCTAGCTTAGGTACAGATCATTATTCCACCCAAACAGAATGCACTGAAGTAAATCTTCAGTGGACAGAGGAATGATCATTATTTCACTCCCTGATTCATGCTACGGGAAAGGCTTGTGAGTGGCACAAGGGTAGCACTACAGGCAGTACTGAACACTGCACCTCAGTCAACTCATTTTCTAACTGGATGTTTCCAAGTCTTTACAATTACCAATCTAAAAGGAAACAGTAGCAAAATTTACCATATACAGTTTAAACTCTATCAATCTGGACTAGGTACTTGATCTTCAATTGTTGCACATTCTTGATTTTATGTTAGCTGAAATTCTAGGCATATTAAACTTTTGATCCATGCCTATTTTAATTTTTCAACTCTTAGTTTCTTTGATTGAATGATGACCCCAGTGTGTCTATTTGTTGCATCAAAAATGTAGAAGAGAACTGCTTAAAGCAAGCTTCTCAAAAGTAACTGCTATGCAATAAAATTAAAAATTGCTGCATTAAAAAACACTTTATAAGTATAACCTGTTTTCCATTATGCATAAATGTATACTATAAGAATTTTGACTTATGCGTGTTAACTTCCAGAATCAGGTGTTTTGCTCTGATTTATGTATGCTGCATGGAAATTTTATTTAAAAATCTTAGAGGGCTAATGTAGTATGTGAGTATATAAATCTTCCTGTTAAACTTTCATTTTAGTTTTCTGATCCATATACACAAAATTTCATTCTATGTATGGATTATGATGTTAAAACTCCTAATACTGTAGTTACTGTCACAAGCATTAGTATAATAAAACATGCAATAGTTAAGGGGCAAGGATCAAAGTAATCAATGATTTCTGCATTCTGCACCTCTGGCCCAACTTCATCTGGTGTAAATCAAAATAACTTTTTCACTTCAGGAACTTTTTCTGTCTCACATCACTTATGAATCTTGCTCCTTAGTCATAATATGCAAATATAATTAGAAGTGTTATATCTGGAATGGTGTAATGAAAGGAGATGTTATATCATAGGAATTCCTTTTCTCTTTGATCTCAACTCTTCATGATCCTCATTTGCTAGTCATCAAGAAAAATATACCTAGAAGAGATGTGCTGTTACAGATGCTCCCATGGATGTTTTGGTACATTAGCATATACTTAATTTCAGAAAAGTAAGATGTTTTGATATTCATCAGAATAAAAACAAGTCATAATACAATTCTAGGTCATAACTGTTATGTTCAGTTTGCCCATAAGTTCAGCTACTGTATTACTGATCTTTCCTATGTAATATATGAATGTATATATTTGCATGATACAATAAACAATCTCTTTTTTATTTAAGTAGGCAATATGAGTTAGCAAAAAAAAACAAACATGAAATTATCCCCCTATGCAAGAAGAGTTATTAAAAAAGTTCAGGCTAAAATACTGGTTAAGAATTATTTCTCAAAACACAACTACCTGCTTTTACAAATCCATTTCACAGCCTAAGAGTCCAGATGGCTGTGTGTTATGGGCAGCTGTAGGGCCCCCCAGACTAGGAGGACTCTCCTACCTAACAATGTCCTCAGAGACTGATGTAATAGCAAAGTATCTCCCATTTCCAAACAACTATATCTTACCTAAAATGGTCAAGGAAACTAATTTATATTCCTGACCCATAAAAGGTCATATAAGCTCAACTTACTCCTTTTCATATGTAATTTGTCTGGAGAAATTTTGTCTCTAAACACTAATTTTACACAGCAGAATTTCCACACGCAAGAAATCAGTTTCTATATAGCGAATATATTTCTCTTTACTCAAAACAGGGAGCTGACCATGCTCAGAAAGACAGGAAGAGCATAATGTTCTTCTATGTATCATTTAATAGAATCACGGAATAGTGGAGAAAATGTTTAAACAAATTAACACTTCAGAAACAAGAAAAACTTAAGTTACCCTATCTCAGTTAACTTCCATGGTCTAACTGAAAAAAAAAAAAAAAACCACCAGTGACAGCAAGATGTTCTTAACTCCTGTTTTCTATTATACTGTATTTTGTACTTAGGAACTTCTTCCTGATCCCATGTAAACTTAACATATGCTTATATACTCCTGTATTTTTCGTAGGCACCTGAATTGCTTTGTCTGTTTCTAAGCCCTGGGGCAGATCATCTGGCAGGGATACCCCTAATTCTTCCGTTCCTTGCTGCACAAATAGATTCCTCTGCTATGGGAGTTGAAGGCTTCCTACAATGACCAAGTGTGACAGTTCCTCTTCTTTTTCATTAGTGGAAGTGGCAGTGACAGAAAATCTTTATCAGCCCTTCACTAATGTGGCTGCAGATGTAGTACAGGTGTAGGTCAGCTGGAAGAGCTTGAAGTCTTGTCTGTTAGACTAAACTTGAGGTCCTGGCAAAAATATTTCTGCAGCCAAAAAGAAAGTAGCACAAAATATGTGTGTTTGTCTCATGCAGCTTTAATTAGCAAGGGGAACTATAACAGAACTCAATATGCTGGTAGTGTTTTTAATGTGAAATCTTGGCTGAAAAAAGTGAGACTTCTTTAAACATTGTGCCAACTTCCATTTTTCCACTAAGCAGTTGTCACAGAACAGATAAATTAAGGCTAAACAAAATTTATTGTTCAAACTCAATTAAAGTTCCACCAACATTAACTACATATTCAGGATGTCTCATGGACTCATCACTACAGTGCTGATTCTTAAACTTTATCACCAATGATCCAAAATGTGCAATCACTCATCTAAAATGGGAGGTTGTTCAAACTCGAGGAGTTACCTTGGATGGCGTCCTGACCCAAGGGGGGAGTCCCTCACTGCATGCCAGCTAATCCATGGAGGAGCAACTCCAAACGGCTGCCTGCAGAGCTACTTTTATATCTTAGTCAAATCTGAGCTGTGGTCAAACATGCCCATCTAGCCTTGCTATGGGCTCAGGACCCAGCTTCCTTTCCCCGTACCCACTGACTACCACCATTGTGGGTGGGAGAAGAGCTGTGCATGTGGTGAGCTCTCATGGACTCTTGTCTGGGGGGAAGTTTTTGTCAGGTCCTCGTCAGGGCTTTTGTCAAGGTGGGTGTACCTGCTACAGCAGTCTTTAAATTCTCTTCTGTCTGGTAGATTTGAATGTCTCCTGCACCGAATGCTATCTGAGACCTAAGACCAGGTTCCAGTGATCCCTGCCAGAGTTAGTTTTAAAAATGCAGCACTGTTTTTGTGATGGAGCTCATTTTCAGCAGTTTTTCATGATTCAGAACTGCAGGCTTCAGGAAAGCCAGGTGTCAAAGCCTCAGCATCCTAGTCATGCATGGCCATGGCTCATCTGTACCCTTTAGTACCTGGAAGGTGCCTAAGCTGGGAAGTTCCTTTCCTATTGCCCGTCAGTCATTCAGAAAAAGTACTGGGTTGCATGATTACAGGAACAGGTCTTTTCTGGTCAGTGTCAACAGTGAGACTGTGAGAGAAAAGTGGGAATAAAATAAGAGATCTAGGGAGTGAAGAATCTAGAAGAAAGCACTACATTCAGTAGTGGAAAGAATAAAGTGGAAAAAATGGAGCAGGACAGCTTCCAGAAAAGCCTAAGTTGAAGGATAAAAGACTGATGCATTAATAGATGCTAATGGGGTGTGGAAGATAAAGAAAATAACATTATTATTTGCTCATATTCAGGCTAGCTCACAGATTTTGTGAAGTGCATGAATACATCTAGCAATGCAGAAAATTGAAGCTTCAACTCTTAAATAGTGTTTCAATGGAAGCAGATAATCCTTCTCTGTGATACTTGCCATATTTCAGATTGTCACCAAGAAAATTAAATAAAAATACACATATGCTGCATTTATGTTTAACTTGCATTACTTCCATGCTGAATAATAAATACCTAGAGTAACAGCACCAATAGCAGGGTTTCTAATACTTGTTTGCTAACACATACAGACACAAGATCAATCATTCTTAAGAAAAATAATTCTTCAATTAGAATTAGACAAAAATGATATTTTCATTACAATTGGAAATGGTTCTGATGGGATTTTTTAAAAAAATTCTGAAGACTTCCTTTTACAAAACTCTCAATCTAAAAAGAACAAGACATTTATATTTATCTATAAGTATGTGTGCATGTTGAGAGCAGAGTAGAGGGGCAGGATCACCTCCCTCGACCTGCTGGTCACACTCCTGTTGATGCAGCCCAGGATTCAT
>JAOEHX010043286.1:19726-38406 GCA_025448015.1 Bolborhynchus lineola | reverse complement strand
CCCTGCCCATGGCAGGGGGGTTGGAACTGGATGATCTTAAGGTCCTTTCCAACCCTAACTATTCTATGATTCTAAGAAGCTCTTCCCTGTGAGGGTGCTGAGGCACTGGCACAGGTTGCCCAGAGAAGCTGTGGCTGCCCCACCCCTGGTAGTGTTCAAGGCCAGGTTGGATGGGGCTCGGAGCAATGTGGTCTAGCGGAAAGTGTCCCTGCCCATGGCAGAGGTTTGGAACTGAATTAGGTTTAAAGTCCCTTCCAACCCTAACCATTGTAGGATTCTATCATTCTAAATGCCAGTTATTTGGAGTATATTTGGCACACAAATGCACAGAATTCTCAGTCATTCTGAAACTTTATCATTAGACCTTTATCCTGCAAAAGGATTTCTATTATTTAGCATAAGAAAAGCAGGTTATATAGGATCATTGTCTTTGAAGAACATGTTTCTTGTCACTTTTTAAAGCATGCTGGAACAGCAGCTGGGCCTGGAGGTGTTCTGACTGGGACAATCCGTAGCAGAAGGTAGGAATTTCTCTGCTGATTTTAATGCCTTTGATCAGGCCATAATGATTTGCCAGTAAAATGTCAAACACCTAAAAAAATATAACAGTTCCACCATAAATCTCTTCTCAGAACTGGCAATTATGATGCTGGCAATCACAAGATGTTCATGTTAACTGTAACACAGAGAGGAGATGTCTGTCGCATAAAGTGGAAACATCGTGCTTTATGTTCCTGCAGTTGGATAGAAAAAACAGATTTTTGTGGAAACACAGATACCATCTTGGTGGACACTGCCCACAGGATGCTTCTTCCATCTGTAGGGCTGACTAGACATCTCTGTCACCTGGATTTTCATCTTCCAGAGGAAATGCTGGACTCAGAGGACATGATTTTCTTTCGCAGCCTGGACTTAGCTGAAACCATGTGGCTTGTAACCTTTCCCTTTCTGATTTCCATTGCAGCCAGCTGCATTGTGTTTTGAGAAGTATTTTTTTGCAGGATAACCAGGACAATTCACTATGTTTGCTATTACAGTAACATCCCTTTTGTCACATGTCAGAGTGTGGATTCCTATTTGGCCCTGATGCTTCCACTGAAATCCTTGACGGTGTTAAACAGTGGCAGGTTCTGATATGCCTCCCCACAGGGACAATGACTACCCAAAGCAATGTGCCTGTCACTTCTGTTGTCAGTGCTCAGGTATGTCAAACAAACAGTGGTTACATCTATATATAGTTTCCAACTTCATCTCTCCAACATCCTCCTTTTTCTTGGGCTGTGCAGCCTCTGGTTGCTTGCTGCCCTTTGCTGGGATTTGCTGCTGCTGTTTCCTGCAGCAGCATCAGGCTGCTGACAAATGGAGCCTTCCTTTTCTTAACAAGAATAAACTCTCCAAACTTAGGTATTCCACTCTGATCATTTTTGCCTTTGTTTTTCATAACCCTTGTGAAGAAAAATTTGCATCTTTTTGAGAGCATGGTGGCTTATTGCCAGGAAACTCACTGGGTGGGTGGATGCTTTCTGGAGATGGCAGCGGGCAGCCTAAATACATCAATTCTTTCTTCTGCTCCTTAGCTGGTGGGTATTTTTGAGAATGGGTTCCTGTCACAGAATTACATGGATCAGAATGATATGGAGCATAGAATGTTTTGGGTTGAAAGGGACCTTAAAGCTCATCCAGTTCCAACCCCCTGCCACGGACACGGGCACCTTTCACTAGACTGGGTTGCTCCAAGCCCCTTCCAACCTGGCCTTGAACACTGTCAGGGATAGGGCAGTCACAGCTTCTCTGGGCAACCTGTGCTGGCGCCTCACCACCCTCACAGGGAAGAACTGCCTAAGATCTAGTCTAAATCTACAGCAGCCTCCTCATTTTGTATCAGCCCAATTCAGAGAAGTCAGCAGCAGAAGGCAGCAGTAAAACAAGCCTCTCCAAATATTAGTTGAAGAATCTTTCCACAACTGAAATCAATAGCAAAGCCTCACTGACTTCCCAGGATGGGATTACACCGTACATGTAGAAAACATACTGAAACTAATGTTTATATTCTAAAGAAAGACTGCTAATTTGAGCATCTTCAGGGATCATGCAGAATGGCTTCAGGCACTGCAAGTGTCAGCCTCCAAACCTGAATATTCTGTGATTTTTGAATGAAGCAAAGTAGGCAATGAACAGAGCAGGAAGAAAAACTGAAAACCTGACAGAAGTTGTGCTTTCAACATTTTCTTTTAAAGAGTCACAACTGATCTCTTCCTCAAGATATGTTCGTTTCTTTCTTTTATTGCTTTATTATATCTCATATAGTATTAAAAACTGTCAGTGAAAGGAGTTGGCACATTTGGACCCACCAATTCTGGCAAATGAAATGGCTCCCTTAGTTTCATGAATGAAGATTTTAATGAAAAACACACTTCTTTGTGGGCAGTTTTTAAACTGACAAGCTCTAAATCATACAGATTTTTTAAATGGTCATTTGGTATGCTTGGGGAATATTTCAAAATACTAGGAATGGAAGGTGGTTTTTATTTTTTATCACCAAACGCAAAAAGTTTTATACTTTTTTTCTTGTGATTCTCCACCCTCTACCTTGTTCTGTAAGACTGAGTTACCAATTCCAACATTCAACTTGCATTTCAGCTGCTTGCATGTGTGGGTTGTCCTGTGACTATAATGCCAGACAGGTTATATATGATTAGTAGTCTATTCATATTAGCTGGAGATCTAATCTCAGGCCAATTCATAAATAAAAATCCTGAAAAGCATTAGGAGTTTGAAAGTAATCAAGAAGCAAACAGTTCTTGCATATGCTCAGATTATGCAGTCTTTCCCCCTGATGTAGAAAGAACTGAGCCTGATTTCTCCTGGAGCAGCTATTAGCATAAAAATCAATGGAGCTCCACTTTGGTCAGGTATTTGTTAAGGATATCAGAATTGGGCCCAAATGTTTAGCAGCAAGATCAATTGCTTAGAATTCTTTTAATTTTGAAGGTGATCTTTTCCTGTGTATGTCCCTGTCATGGTTTAAGCCCAGCTGGCAACCCAGAATCACGCAGCTGCTTGCTCACTCTCCCCGCTTCCTCCTCCCCTCTCACAGAGGGATGGGGAGGAGAATAGAAAGAATGTAACTCCCATGGGCTGAGATAAGAGCAGTCCAGTAACTATGCGATAACACAAACCACTGCTGCTACCACCAATAATAATAATGACAAGGGAAATAACAAGGGAAGAGAATACAACTGCTCACCACCCACCAACCGATACCCAGCCTGACTGTGCAGTGATCTCGCCCTTCCAGGTAACTGCCCCCAGTTTATATACTGGGCATGATGTGCTGTGGTATGGAATACCTCTTTGGTCAGTTTGGGTCAGGTGTCCTGTCTCTGCTTCCTTCCGGCTTCCCCTCCTCCCTGGCATAGCATGAGACTCAGAAAGTCCTTGGTCAGACTAAACATTACTGAGCAGCAACTGAAAATATTGGTGTTAATCAGTGCTGTTCTCAGGTTGAAAGTCAAAACCACAGCACTGCAGCAGGTACTAAGAAGGAGAAATACTGCTGAACCCAGGACAGCCCCTCCAACCTTCTGTGAAATAACAAGGATTAAAGAAAAAGTGTGGAAAAGGAAGTGACTCAGATGTCCCCTACATTTGCCATCCCACTTCTGCTGATAAAGAAAGAGCCATTCAGTCAAATGCTGGGAATCAACGGATTTCTAAGCTGCTTGTTACGCTGCTACAGTGAACTGGGGCAGATGAGGCATGGGATGATGAGACATAGAATATTTTGGAAAAAAGGAGGGTGTATGTGAAACAAAACCCCCCTTCACCTCCCCAGAAGACCTAGTTTTGGCCTGCTTTCAAGCTGGTAACCTGCCCGGGGTATGGGAAAGCAATTCCAGAATGTGAATTGTGAGATTTCCTGCAAAAACGCTAGCACTCGTGAGAAATTCCATTATGTTTAAAGTAATATTCTTTGAGATTGAGCTAGAGTAGAAAAACTTGGGCTGTTTTTACACTATCTGGCCTCCCTTGTGCCCTACATGGACTTAAGAGAAAATCCTGCTCTCTCTTTCCTTCACTGGCTGTATTTTCTCATCTCCCTCAGAATGCATGATTTGTATCCTTTTAGAGAAGTAGGACTGATGAGGATCATTTTGAAGTCTATTAGAAGCCCTGGAGAGTATAGGGCAGCTTTTGAAAAACAAGATATCAATTTATGAAACCTTCTGGAGAACACTAGTCAAGGTACAAGACATGAGCAAAGGAAAGATGCCATGTAGACCAGAAAAGTATCCACTGCATGAAGCCCTTAGGTGTGATGGTAATCAGATGCAGAAGTATCACTCAGTGACTTATGATGTCCACTGAAGATGAAGCATGCACCACTCAGAGAGTGATTAATATTCTTGTCACAAACGGAAAGAAATTGGTGGCCTGCCAAGGAAATTTGACTGTGAAAGTAAAAGACCTACTCAATTCACCATGAGCAACTCAGTAATATGAGACTGACTGAACCCATGGATTCAGTGGGGAATTTTATTAGATAAGCTACCTCCAGGCAATGGTGTTTCCATAAACCATGGGGGCCTCATAGTAATGGAGGATTTGGGAGCGAGTAAGTCATGACTGACAATGGATTTTGTAGGCACTACTTGCTTTCTGGTCATTCAGTTTGGGGATATGCAGCTATATCAGAGCTTTGATTATTATTCCTAACAGGAAGTCAAAAGGCCATAAGCCTTCTTGTTCTGAAGGCCACAAAAGCTTCTGATGTGTTCAGCCCTTCAGAAAGCAGAAGACATCCAGAAAGAAGGGGATTTATAAGATGGTGGGTGTGAATGAATTCGCAGACTCAGACCAATTACTGGACAGAGGTATCCCTCCAAAACAAAATGAAACAAAACAAAAATAGGTACAACTAGTGCCTTCCTTATTGAATTAAAGTCAATCCTGATAAGGGGAAAAAAGTTATCTGCACAGAAAACACATGGCGTGATTCAGATCACTGTAAGAAAATTTGTGTCCTTTGTTGTGGAAATAACCCCAGTGATTTCATTGGAATTATATATAAAGTTATACCTACAGTTTGGAACTGTAAGAAAATATTAAGTGAGAGAGAACAAGAAAACAAACAACTAAATTTAACAAGTTATGTGTTGCAGAAATTAATTACCTAGTTGCAGCCCCAAGGGTGTGATCTCAGGACATCTGGCAAACAGCAATAGAGCTGTAATTGTAGCCTACCTTTTCTTACATATTTAAACACATCTCAGTCTTGATCTCTGCTTGGCTGTAGTTTAATGGATGTTTTTCGTGGGTAAAACATGCTTAATATCTAAGAAATGTCTATTCCTCAAGAGGGCTTTAGAATAACCAACTTCACAACAATTTCTGAGGAACTGGTATCACTTCTGAAAGGAGAACATAGTGTGAAACTGTGATTGGAAGAATTCTCAGCTGCAGAGACAGACCACTGGTGAAATGCAACGATGCAATGTGCACAGTAGAGTTAGTTCCATACAGAAAGCCAAATCCTGAATTCCTTTCTTCATATTCTGCAGAGACATGCCTCTTGATGAGTCAGCTAGGAATACAGCCCAAGCAGAGACTTTGACATTTGTCTTTTTCCTCCTTTGAGTTGTTATTTTTCTAATGGATTGAGAAGTTTCTGTAGCACTGAACCAGAGAATAAGCAGTATTGCCTTATAAGAGCTCTATCTACACTTTAGTATTTGGCTTTGGCAAACAGAAGGGGATTCATAGATCATACATCACAGTGTACAGAGATAGCACCAATGGTGACAACTGATCACTTCTCCAACTATGAAAACAACCCAGCCAGTTAAGAGCTGCCCATAAAACCGCACCCTTTGGGTAGAAAAGGGAAAATCTTCCTCACAAGGGGAGCCAGAAAGTGCCTTGACTACAGAATGAGTTGTCATAATCAGACATAACACAGTAAAAGCCCATGGTGAAGGCCCAGTACACATCAGCTGTCATGCTGAAGGCTGTTAGGCTGAAAATCAAAAGACAGAAAAACTTGTCCTCGTTTTCGATGGCAACACCAACCTAAGAATAGACAAGGAAACACTGAGCCTGGTAAGGGCTGAAGGTTCAGCACAAGTCTTTTGAACTGTTTGCACTTCAAAACCACAAACAGACCATTAAATAGGTAATTAAAATTCACCACCTTGTAGGAGAAACCCTGGTGACACAGAAACTGAATCACACAAGAATCACTGGGCTCAGTTTGACTCGGATGGAACAGAATAAGCATTGCTTGAACTGAAGAGGCATTCCATGAGACATTTGAAGTTATGGGTGACTACATCCAGAGGAACCTGCAAAGAAAGGGGAAGGACAGACTTAGAAGTGAACCAGAACCATGCTCTTAAGTCAGTGGATGTGCCTGTCCTTAATCTGGTATATGTATATATAAAATTAAGGTGCTAAATAAGGGTCCAGAAGCACTCCACTCATTTAAATTTGTGCTGTAGAGCCTAATCAGGCAAGAGCAGTGCCATTATGGTGTAGCTGTCAATATGGTGTAGCTGTCAAAGCAAATGTCCCCCCATGGCACTACACACCACATTTAAAGCCACAGCTTCCTCTAGAGGAGCCAGGTAGTTAATCCATCAGATTTGTAGTCATTTATTTACAACAAACAATGAGAAAAAACAGAATCATAGAATCACAGACTGGTTTTGGTTGGAAAGGACTTTAGAAGTCATTTAGTTCCAACCCCCAGCCACAGGCAGGGACACCTTCCACTAGACCGTGATGCTCCAAGCCCTGTCCAACCTAGCCTTGAACACTGCCAGTAGATTTAAAACATTTACACATAATGCGCATGAATCCTAAGCTTGAGGGTGTTCCCTGTGACACTTAGAAGAGGGATCTGAACCACCAACTTGGTATTTTTAGTTATATTTAGAGATCACAGAGATTTTGAAATGGATGGGTTGAGTGCTCTGGCCTAAAGCCAGCTATTTGATACTCTGATCTTCCTCCTAGCCCTATGGAACACAGTGTAATCACCATCAAACTCTTTAGCAGTGCCTTAAAATGCAGCAGGGATTTTCCTCCTATATAGAATTATGTGCTATTCTAATATTTCTGGGGAAGAAGGAGCATCTTATGTATTCAATAAACCACCAGAAATAGTGGTTGTATGTTCAGATTACCTCAAAACCTTTTACACTCTTTGCTCTTCCTTGGTATCTGGTGGTAAGGAAAAGAACATTTGGACCCTTCTGCCGTCAAACCCATGGGCATGTTCTCCAAAGAAGGTATCTATAGCACTTCTTAAGTATTTATTGTATAAAAGAGGTGAGACCTTTGTGGCTTATAGAAAGCAGAGGAATTGTTTCTCAAAAGATAGAGAATATAAAAGATAACTTCCACTGTTAATGAAACGTGGAATCAACAATACCAACAACATCTAACACTGATGTTTCAGACCAGTTTTTAAGTGAAATTAGACTTAGACATGGTTTTGTGTGTCCATTCCCCTTCATAATCACTTTTGAACTATTTTGCCCAAACTTGACAGAAATACGAAAGTGCCAAAGCTCCTTACAATTTTAGGAGAAACAGCTTACCCAAAACAGTTTTGTAAAGAAAAATAAGGGACACAATGACAGAGAGGGAAAAGGCACACTGGTGACATGATGGGAGGTAAGGATGCTGACAGGAAAGCACTGAGGAACAGGCAGGAGTGGACAGAAGCTCTCGCAGATCCAGGGCCTGGTGTGAGGAAGAGGTAGTAGCAAACTGGAGTTCCTGAAGACAGGAACACTCAAGGAGCCAGGTGCATTCAGCCTGATGCTCACAAAACAAGCAATGTTTGATTTTACATTGTAAATAAAATGATGGGAGTACTTTGTTTAAAATACCAGCCATTTGAGGATATGCTGGCACTGCTGGCTTGGATTACTCTTATCCAATGCAGATCAAACATAAAACATAATAATTCCCCCCAGATTCCCTGTTTTCCTATTTTGGATTCAGGTTGAAGACAATTCTATTAGTCTGATTCCAATGAAATTTAAGAGGTAAAATGTGATTACATTCAGTCTTGAATTCATGTGATGGCATCTGTCATGAAATAAAGCTAAACAAGGAAATATGGAATGAATGGAATCCTCCCTCAGCGAAAAACGTGATCTTTCTTGGGAAGGTATAGAACCACTTTCTACAGACTCCACTAACCCCAAACATCAGCTAAAGACACATGCCTCCTCCTTATTTATCTTTTGCTACAGTTAAACACCCTGTCTCAATATCCTTCTGCAGAGAAAAGCTACAGTATAGCAGTTGAAAATACATAAGTATCCTTAGATCACTGGAACCTGTTCTGGCATATTCTAGTGGTGAAGGCAAGATATGCTGTACCACTATCAAATTATACTTTGTGGCTATAGATTACTAATTATGGTTTTATGTATGTGTTTCTCCTTAGAAAAAAAAAAGACATTCTTCCTACACAGCTTTTTATGTATTTTGGTTTAATTTAGCCTATTGAAAAATCGGTATTTGTCCTAAAGAAGGATTATTCTATCTCTTTCATAACCAAAAAAACCCGAGGCATGGAAAAAACTGAGTGGCAAATTGAGGCTGTAATGTCAATCCCAGATCAAACAGTGTTGTAGTCCGAGAGTCTGCCCACAAACTCAGGTGTCAGTTCTCTGTTGTACTAAGCACAGCTACTTTCTAAATATATATTATGAATTGTGTTGGTTTAGTTTCCCCACCAGGAATAGTTTCCTGATCAAATGACGTATCTGAAGTTACCTTTAGTACCTCATTAATGGCTCACCTAGCAAATGGATGTCTGTAATAGACTCAAGCTCTGTTCAAATCAGTGCAACCTGTCATCTGAACCAACACTAATTCCACACACACTCTCAAACTTCTCTTAATACAGTTTAAAGTAATGTTAAGAGACAAGTCAACAGAAAAGACTACTGAAGCCTTAGAAAATCTGGTTCTGATTTTCTAATTCTAGCAATAAAAAAGCACTATAACCCAGTCTTCAAATTGTACATCTCTCTCCAGGTTTTTCATGCAGTGAAGAGACCTGACTATCACTAAGACCAAACTGCCCCTTACACAAAAGCCTTGCCTAAGCTCTTAAACAGTGCAATGATGGACATAATGGTACAATAAAATAATAATAGATTAATGATAGAAAAGATCATTAACCTTCATATTAATAAAAGATAGGATAACAAACTGCAATCTTTGGCTAAATTTCATTGTGGTTAATTGCATCCCACTCACCAAGTGTTGCATAGCTTGTGTACCAAGAGAATTGATGCTTCGGCTCACCCCCAGATGTAAGTGCATTTCTGTCTGTGGAATGTGACAGATGGCTGGAAGTCCTTTGGGATCCTTCACATTTAACTCATGGAACAGTACAGGAATTCAAGGAAGCAGATGTTCCTGTAATATCTGGAAGAAGGTAAGCACCCCCATCTACTTTTAAGATATATTCAATACTGCAAATTTCTCCACTGATATACCAAAAATAATTAGAAGATTTTTAATATTAACATCACTGTTTTCAAGTTTAAAAGGCGCTTACCATCGGGTGGATTTTTTTTTTTTTTTATTAATTTTTTTAAAAAATCGATTTGCTAATATTAAAAAACAAACCAGATTTTAGACTTTAGGAACAGGATGATGGAAGAAATAGATAAATCTTTCCGTGATTTTATGTATAACAGGAAAATACCCAGCCATAGTGTACTCATATATGGTAACTGCAAATCACCTAGTGGGATTTTGATTTTTTTTCCCATAGTGAAACCCTCTATACATAGCAGCGCACAAAAATTGGCTGCACTTGTAGTGCCTTAATGGCTTTTACCACTAGATGGCTGAAGGCAACACCTTCAACAGGATAATGAACTTGCCCTGCTACCAGAGCCAAACACACCCAGGGTTATCCTGGAATTAGGCACGGCCGTTAGAGTTAACACTGTGAATTTAAAAGCAAGATACTCCTTAATAAAAAATAAATAAATAAATAAAAAGGGCAGTTTTCAGATACTTTTGTGCCTTTTTCCTTTATTTATTTATTTTATTTTTTTTTAATGACTGTTGTTACCTTCTCAGAAAGCAATAGAAACTTTCCAACTACTGGGGTTTGTAGCAAGTCATTAGAGTATTTCATCATCCATGCTAGTGCAGAGATTTCTGGCAAATTACTTCCAGTTTGGCTTAAAACTAGAAATCACCCTGAAAAAATGAGTGTGCAACTTCTATCCTCTATTATTTATCATTTCTTGTACTTATTAGGCTACTGACAAAGCAATGTAATAACATTCTAGCAGCTGCATAGGAGATCTGCAAGACAGCAGCACAATTAACAAGCTCCAGGCTGATGTATATCATACTTAGTTGAAGAAGCGGAAAATCTCCATAACTTTTTTTGACAAAATCCACTATTGTAATTTATTTTGCCTCTGTGGCAAGCTTCCTGATCAGTTTTTCTATTTGTTCCTGTGATCTTGGCTCAAAGCTCCAGATTTCTATTTCCAAGAAGCACGAGCTGTTTGAAATGACCTTCCATGTGAATGGGCATGTCCTGCCAGGCACACACATTCTTTAGCATGTTTCAGCTCAAGCCTGTTCTCTTTGGGACGCAAAATGAGAAAGATCAAGAGTCTTCACACTGTTTTTATAGACATAGAGAACCAACATGCTCCAGCAGTTCGACTTGTGTCATATCAGGTTTATAGCATTTAAATTAACAATCCAGCCCATAGTTCAGGAAATTGAAATATCATTCAAGACAGATCAGTAAGAAAGAGAAAGAAATTCACTTCCAGCATTATGACACATGAAAGTTTCTCCTTTCAGCCCTGCATATAGTACACATCTCAATAGGACATTGTAACGACATTGTAAGCATAACCTAGGTCTGGAGTTATGTGCACAAAAAAGAACAAGGCCATTTCATAAAATATATGCTTAGCCACTGCTGCACATATCTGCAAAAGGCAAAATAATCTATAAAGTACAGTGAACCCAGCTTCAAGTAGTTTCAGCTGGGATTCAAGAATCTTTAAAGGTGGGAATGCAGGATTCAGCATAGACACATCTTTAATGTATCAACACATGGACCTTGCATCTAAATCCTCAAATTGCTCTGAGTTTTTCAAGTGACTTATCTAGTTGTTGCTGTGAATCATGATGACACTGGAGGATAAAACAAAAGTGAGTGACCATCACAGACTTTCAGGGAGAATGAGGAAGCTCATGGTTTTAAACATTCTCTATTCCCCCTTTTTCTGCCTCTTCATCAAGGGCTTAGCAAAAGATTTTATTTCAGTATTTGTTTTGAAATATTGAATATTTCTTTTCAATAAATAGTTTATGAAAATTTTTTTACAAAGCTGTTGCTTCTTCCAGATGACCTTTGTGGTGCCTGACAAGAAAAACCTTTTTTTCTGCCTTGCTTTGGAATTTTGCAGTTCCATGCTCCAAAAGAAAGTAAAAATTTGCTTTGTGCTTAAGGTTACATCAAATTCTGCTGGATTCAGTAGATGGATGCCATCGAAGTGAGAATCAGATCATAATTTTTAAGGCATATTTATGTTATCCTCAGTTCCAGATGGCTCTGTATTACAGACATGCATTTAATGGCATAACTAAGATTTTGAGCACTTAATTTATTTCTGAAGATGATACTGTATCCTTAAGAGCAGTATTTGGTCACCTCTGAATAGATGGGGAAAACAAAATCTTTTAGATTTTATCTGTATGATCATATGAATTCAAAATAACACATACCAGGATTATTTTTCAAAATGGATCATAGAGTATATATTCATTTACAAGCTCTGCATTCACGACACTTGGGAAGGACCAAACTCATCTGGCTGTGTACCAGCAGTGAAGATAAGGTCAAAAGTGGAATTGAAATAATTTGTATTTTTACATCACTGGTATGTACCACTGATGAAAATTTTAGTTTTGTTTGGACAGACTAAAACTTAGAGAAATGTATATCACAGTGTTGCCTTTGTAGTACTCTAAAAGGATTATACTCTAATTAGACACTATACTAAGGGTTAATGAGGAAATTTTTGAGATTAGCTATATAGCAATAAGAAAAACTAAGATAAGAACCACACCTGTAATTCTTCATCTCTTTTCAATTAACTTGTTGAAATAGCTCAGTCAGGAACTCGTAAAAATTAACTATTTACAGGAACAAAAGGGCAGATAAGGGCTCAGTCCTTTAGCCTCCATGCAAGCAAAAAAAACCCAAAAGGGAACTCTTCTCAGGCAAAGAGAATTATGTTTAAACACAAGATCTAGGGATTAAACAATAAGCTTTCTGCTCTATGTAAAGAACTGCAGGCACCTGCAGCATCCTGCATCCTACACTGTCATCCCAGTCCCACAGGAATTCTTAAGAGTTTTTCAGAACTGCATTTTTTACTGGGTGATTTTTGACTGAATCTGTATTCTTCCGGTCAATATGTGAACATTTAGCAGGGTATCTGGATGGAAATTTGCTGCATCACATCCTTTTTCACTTGGTATTGACACCAGTGGAAAGACCTCACAGGGATTTCACTGGAGTGTGAATTAGGTCTTCTGTGAAAGGGGTCTGTCTGTGACAGGTATTTGTCATAGAAATCATTATTGATAACAATTCTGATGGCATGTATTAAGGTGTTTTTTTCTTCCAGAAGTGCCGTAATCTACTGGGGTTAAATAACTTGTGCCATAACATGTAATGAATAATAAAACACATAAAGTTTAAAAAGCTGACAAGTCTGTACATATTTTGTAACACTGATAATGTTAGCTTTCTTTATTAGTGCCTCACGTGAACCCAAAGCAGCTGAGCTTGATCAGGATGTGAGTCAGTAACAGCCGGATATAACATGTGATAAATGTAGAATTTCTGCCTCAGATGGCTACAGCAGCAGCCCAGTCACTGTAGCATTTCACTATACTATTGCTGTTTTGCATATTTTACCCAATTAAGGACTAATTAATTCTCCTCTACTATGATTCTACACCCAGGAATGTCTCATTCTTCCTTTAAATCCATTTTTGTGTGAGATAATAAATTATCTTTCCCAAATCAATCATCATTTACTTGTAAAATGCCATGATTTTTCTAATAATTACTACTGCTACTTAGTAGCCATAGCATCAAAACCATGCCAGTGCTGAGCTTTTGAAAGAAAAGGGCCAGAGCTCCTCATAGGTAGTGTGCAAATGAACAAAGCACCCTTGCCCTGCAGATTTCCAGTCTCAAATTCCATCTCAGAAAAGGGCTCAGTACCTTTCTGGAAGGCTGGAGCTATGGAATCTTATCCCATTGCATCCCTGCTAAATGATTTCCTGTTCCTGCTGCCTGTCAGAAGAATCTATTAATACAGGTTTCCTTTGAGCTCCTGCAATGGCACACTGGAGCCATGAAAGCCTGGGAAGACTTGCTTATGTAACTGTGCAGCTTTGCTTCCATTGGGAAAAATCCCATTGGTAGCACAATGGTAGGCAAGATGCTGCACTGAAACCTGTGCTGAAACCCCCCTCCCTCAATACCCACTACTACGCAGAAATCAGCTCTGTGTTATGACGTTAATTAGCAGCATTGCAATTACCTATCATTTACACATCATTTATTTTCTCTTCTAGTACTTTGTGTCTCTTTTACAATTTTGAAAGGAAATATCAAAATTCTACCCAGATTATTCATTATGGGAATTTCAGTATTAAAAAAATGTACCCTTGTATAAATGTGCTTTGCTGCTGTAAAACTTCATTAACCCTCCACGAGAGGGCAATATCGGAAAAAATAGTGATAGAAATGCAGAGAGCAGCTGCATTTAGGGCACTGCAGCTACAACACCGGTTTCCATTACAGAATCTTACTTTTAAATACTCTGTTTACCTTCTGTCACCAACGAAGGAAGTGAAAGAGTTTAATAATTTTAGAAGGATTTGATTAGAACACAGGTTATTATTTTTTTAATTAAAAAATACATAGAAACATTAGGATTCACATGAAGCCTAAGGTAAATGTAATGGCTGTGACTTAGAAAGAAATAGTATATTTTGCATCTTCAATCTACTTCAGAGTAATTGAAGTGGGAAAATAATTACTAGACCTTCAAAGAAAAATAATTCTGTTCAGAATACACCCAGCTCATTCCAGTTCTGGAACACTGACACAAGTCTAAACGTTATGCTGGCCTACACAGAGGCATGAAAGCAGAGGACACAGAAGAGATAGGAAATATTAAATGTTTAAGAGAATGCAGTCACTAATAGATGCCTAATATCATACGAAGCAGCGCAAGTGAAAGATGGCTATAGAGATAAATATACCTTTAGAATAGATGTTATCTATTTATAGCAAGAGCGGTGCCACGTGCAGTTAGTGCCCTGACTGACGGCACGAAGGCCCCTTTCTTTCTCCACTCTTGCCCCGACGTGCGGCAAACCAGCCCCAAGGAGCGGGGTGACGACGAAGGGAGTCCACGAGTACCCTGCGGACTGCGGTGCTGTCCACGGTGCTGAACGGGCTGACGCGCCCGGAGGGTGCCGCTCGCCGCCGCGGGGCGCGACCTGCGCGGCAGGGGGGAGAGCAGCGCAGCGCGGAGGGCGGGCGGCAGTGCGGACTAGCCGGGGCTCCTCGCCGTCTAGGGTTTAGCCAGCGGGCGTTCTGCCTACGGTGGAGAAGCTCACCCATCCCCCTCCAGCCGCCAGCGCCAGCCCGAGATCGCATTGAAACGCTCCCGCAAAGGGATCTCCGTCCTCTTCCAGCCGGGCTCCCTCCACTGCCTCCACCCGCCCGCAGCGAACCCTGAGAGGCCGAGAAGACTTTCTGACCGTGCGTGGCAACTCCGCGCTGCCAGGAAAGCCGGGGGCTGCCTGCGGCGTGTCGGGCTGCCGCTCGTCGCCGCACACAGGCGCGCTCCCTCGCCCTCGCCCCCCCGCCCCTCGGCTCTGCACGCCGCCTCTCCGCTCCCTCTCTCACACACACACAGGCACGCACGCTTCCTCTCACTCTCCCTTTCCCCGGAGGTGCACTGAGAGCCGTTTAATGAGGGGGGAAAGTTAAGAGATTAAACCAATATGAACCACCGTTGCTCGTAGCAGCCCCCTATCCAGAGCAGAGCAGAGTCCAGCGAGCACCCCTGCAGGAATGGAGTCGGTAAAACAAAGGATTTTGACCCCTGGCAAGGAGGGACTGAAGAATTTTGCTGGCAAATCGCTTGGTCAACTCTACAGGTAAGACTGCAATCTCTTATAGGGCTCTAACTCCTAGAAATAATGGGAAGTTTTTCCCCATCGCCAGCTGCTGAAGGAGGTCAGATGCTTTGGGGAGGTTCGTGGTGGCAGGGATGGGAGCCGTTGAGATACTGCTGATCTACTCTGGATCCTGCAAACTACTGCTGAAGCTTCTCAATATGGCAGCCTTGTAACTTCTCTATCTGATTCGTAGATAGTGTCAGTAAATACGAAGGGAAAGATTACACCATCTCTCTCCCACAAAACCAGGATCCCATCTTGAAATCGTAAGCAGGGGAGAGCAACTCCCGGTATTCTGGTTCTATGTTAATTTTGCAATGCAGTCACAGGATCTTTTCCACTGCCCTTACCAATCATTAACTAATAATAATAGTAATAATCTTTCCTGGTTTCGATTAGTCTTCTCCCTTGTGTAATTCGTCGTCAAAGGAAGATAAACATGGAGATGTATAAATAATTGATATCCGAACGATTTTTTTTCTCCTGAAGCTGAAACATATAGAGGGATGTGTTTAATTATTTATCCGTGTGCCTTGAGAAGCACCCACTTCTATTATAATACACAACCGTAATTGCTAAACCCAAAAGTATCCCTCAACAGTATGTTTGTGTGTGCACAGAACATTTCTGACGCCTCCAAGCCCTGTGCACAGATAACCGACCCCAAATTCTCGCACACCTATGCATGAAGTGCATGAAGTTGACACATGGTGCTAGATCCAGTCTGGCCACCTGAGTGACCTCCAGGACGTTTGAGAATAGTCTGTGAAATTCCAGTGTATTTTCGATTGTTGCCTCAGCCACAAAGTACTCCGAAATTTGAGGATATTTTTCTCCCCGAATTACAGATGGAAGGGAACTGCGGATTTATCTACCTAGGGCAGGTCACGTAAAAGTCTTTTCTCCCTACCTATGCGGCAGTGCCGGGCACAGGCACAGGGCTGTGCCACAGCATGAGTCACAACTGCTGCTGCCATTTGCAGGCATGAGGGACACATGAGTGAGGTGATAAAGGCAAAATGAAGATTGTCATCTTAGTAGGAAGGGGCGATTTTGAAAAGCCAAAGGCAAAAGCAAAGCCATCAACGCCGCAGTGAATATTCTGCAGGGTTTGTTCGTATTTCAGTCATTTTCAATGGTGAGAAAATTAAAATAAATAAAGACAGAAAAAGAAAAAAGAAAATCCATAATAATATAAATATATAAATATAACGAAGGAAATAAACCTCTTATCGCCCGAAAAGACTCAAGAACATATAAAATGATCACATCTAGTGCTTTTTAAGAACAGACCGAATAATGGAGAAACGATGTTTGCATTTTCCAGCAGAACTCCGTTTGAACTCCCCCCTTTATGAACAAATGTACGATTTATAAATCTTTTTCATCTCGCGGGGCTGAATTACTTTTCTTCCGAATTTTAGAATTACAGTCGTTTTCTTGTCCCTTACACACTGATTTCTGGTATCTGCCCGAAGACAAGAAGCCGGTTCAGGGGAAAACGCTGCTGCATCGTCCTTAATTGTCACAAACGAATTCTGAACGTAAACCCAAGGTGATTTATTTTGTCCACACCTTTAAGATACTTCTTCATGCTGCGGTCTTTAAATATAGGAAGAAGTCTCTCAGCACAGAAAAATCAGGATAATTTCAACCGAGTAACTTGGAGAAAATTCCCGTATTTTCTCCAAAACCTAGAAGCTTTTGAACCTCATTCTGCTAATTGTTAGTGCCCATTAGCCGGATGAATTAACCTCAAAAGGACGCTCCTTGGAGGAGTATTTCCGACGTGAGGAAACACTCCTGAGGGCAGCGGTAGGACAGCCCAGAGGCTCGGGAATGCTCACATCAAGGCGATAGGGCAAGCGGACCGTTTCCCCGTCTTTTAAATATCTCGGTGACTGCAAAAGATGAAAAGGTTTAGAGTGGGACACTTGCTCGACGGACCCGATCTTGTTTACTGCCGACACGGCATTTGAAAAGCTTTTCCACCAAAGAAGAAATAAATTGAAATGTTCTGAATCCCCTTTCGTGAGTGCCAGGGAGGTGGTTTAGGGTTTTTTTCGGTGTTTTTCTGATGATTGGAAATTGCTGCAAATAACCCTTCCACTTCAGATTCCTGCACATTGTTCTCCAGGAGAAGATTAGAAGATAGGATTCTCATGTAAAAACGAGGAAAGGGCGGGGGGTGGTGGTGGGCGACACGCCGACACAATGAAATCTAGCTTAAAGCTGATCTGGAGAGGTTAAACCTGCTGAGGGACCCCTGCTCACAACATGAAGCTGTGAGCGACCGCGATCTTTTGGAAAGCCTTCTCTGAGGCAGCTCATGTTTTCTTCCCCTGCATGTGACAGCCATTTTGCAAATCTAAAAGAAGTAGCAATCCCTCCCCCCTCCTTTTTCTGTTAATATTTCCTTTGTTCCCAGACCTGAAGCGAGATGTACACCAAGATCATTCCTCTTTGGTGCTCCTAACAGCACAGAGGGAATAAAACCTCCTCCAAAGGACTGTCTCGCTTTCCATGATGTGGCTTTTGGGCTACCCAACATGGCGCCTCCGCAGTGGTTACAGATGATGTCTTCTTAACGCCTCCTACATGTTTAAGGAGAAGTCTTTAATGACAGATGAGCGGTCCCCAGCCTGGGCTCCTCCCCGGGCTCCTGCGGTGGGGTGGCGGGAGGAGCTGACCATGACTAATCCTGACTCCCACAGGTCTAAAGAACAGTTGAAGGTGAACAGAAAACGAGGAGTAAATCCTCAACTCAACCCCAAGGGAGCCGAGGGGCGGGGAGCGGAGGGTTAAGCCCCAGGTGGTCGGGCGGCTGGGGCTTGACTTTCTTCTGGTGTCGGGCAGGGTCCTAGAGAAGAGGCAGAAGACAGGGGACACCATCGAGCTGACGGAAGATGGGAAGCCCGTGGAAATGCCCGAGAAGAAAGCCCCATTGTGCGACTGTACCTGCTTCGGGTTGCCCCGGAGGTACATCATTGCCATCATGAGTGGACTGGGATTCTGCATTTCCTTCGGGATCCGATGTAACTTGGGAGTGGCCATCGTGGATATGGTCAATAACAGCACCATACATCGAGGAGGAAAAATTATCAAAGAGGTGGGAACCCTTCCCTCGCAGATCCCACCTCCTCGCAGCACGGCCTCGGTCGGGCACTCCTGAGGTGCCCCCCGCCCCCCAAGGGCGGCCCTGCGCGCACCGCCCGCCCCTTTTCAGGGCGGAACACGTAAAGGAGAAGCAATTTCTTCCCATTATTCCTAGTTTTTCTTTCCGCTTCTCAGCCCCGTTTTGAGGTACTAATTTGCGGACACAATTATTTTTCTTTTGCCCTCATCCAGCAGACACTTCGTACAACAAGCAAAGGGGCTGGGGGAGAGGAGGG
>JAOEHX010043286.1:0-10144 GCA_025448015.1 Bolborhynchus lineola | reverse complement strand
TGGGGCAGCCACAGCTTCTCTGGGCAACCTGTGCCAGTGCCTCAGCACCCTCACAGGGAAGAACTTCTGCCTAAGATGTCATCTCAATCTCCCCTCTGTCAAGTAATAGCCATTTCTGTTTTTTCTGTCCCTATAGACCCTCATGAAAAGCCCCTCTCCAGGCTTCCTGTAGCCCCTTCAGGCACTGGAAGCTCCTCTAAAGTCTCCTCAGAGCCTTCTCTTCTCCAGGTTGAACAAGCCCAGCTGTCTCAGCCTGTCTCCAGAGCAGAGCTGCTCCAGCCCTTGCACCATCTCCATGGCCTCCTCTGATCTTGCTCAAGGACTAAATACAAAAATTTTAGAACTTGTCCCTGTTTGTTCAGATAGAGCTAACTAAAGTGGGATTATGTCTGTAATTTGGATTTATTTATGCATTCCATCCTCCACTGATCCAAATCCTTTGAAATGAGTATCTGTAGAAAATTTGCTATGCAGTTTACAAAGAATTACACCAGATGCTTTCAGACCAAGCTGCTAAAGAAACTTCTACTTTTTTGAGATCATGTTACCTGTTATATGTCAATACTGTCAAATAACTTTGTTTGCAGTACTCTCCCAGGTCCCAAGCTTCTATGTAATCCCTACTGCATGTATGATATCTCATAACCAGAGCCCCTTTCTGAGGGGAAAAGACTAATCCTGTCTGAAACAAACCCCACATATGCTTCCAACATTGTTAATTCCATGTACTCTATCCAACAGGTATCCTTAATTGCTTCTACCTGATTTGATATTTCACCCCGATACAGTATGTAAGCTGGATTTCATGAAATGAGATGCTGTTTAGGCTGGCTGCAGAAAGACACTAATGTCACAGTCACTTTGTTCTGAAGGAATCAGCATTTGATCTGAGCAGTCCAGATACAACCATCTGGTCACATGTGGCCCATTCATCAGAAAACACTTCACAAAGCAGTACGAATGTAGCTTGTGAGTCCAATACAGAGCAGGTGTCCTCCTAGCCAGCACCTCAAAATATTTTAAAGTTAAAACCACTGATGATTTCTTTGATCAGTGTATTATATATGTCTAAATCAGCGGAGACAGTTGAATCACAGCCTAAGCCTTGGAACTTCGTAAGGTAATTTAAACAAGAAGGTCTTGGTTTGAAACATGATCTAACAGATGGCATATTTAAAGATCAAGCCATCCTGAAGCTAATGTCCTATAAGAAACAAGTCAGAGTTTTATCTAGACATATATAGACATTATAATGGATACAATGAGTTATAAAACAAAACCCCAGGTTTGAGAGACTCTCCAGCTGAATTCAAACTGGAGATAGGGAGGGGCTGGTAAAGTGACCAAACAAATGAAGGATAAAGGAGACAAGGTGAAGAAGGCCTGGCTTGCTTAGTGATGCAAAGGATAGAACAATAGGATTGCTATTGGGGTAAACTTCAGAGATTAAACCCATTAAAGCAAAACAGCATGGATACAAGATACCTACTAGATGTTAGAAGTAACAAGCTGGAAAGGCCTCCGGAATAAGTAGGGCAAATGCTAATTACTTCTGAGATGAAACCTGATCTGTTTATTAAAGGATGATGTAATGTGCTTGCTGGTAAGAGCAATGATCAGAATTTAATGACCCAAGAGTATTTTACACTTAGCATCAATTGCAGTGGTGATGTTATCCAACAGTGCCCAAGTTCTTCATCAAATACACAGTGACATATCAAAACCAGGTCTGTGAATAGGCAGTGGAAGGTGCAGCCTGAAAACTTTTTAGGGTCTTGGTTTGACCTGTGTGTGTTAGTGACATCAGTGGGACTTGGAGAAGGGAGCAGGCAAAAGGGACTTGGTGTCACTGATACACATTGACTTAGTCTCTGCATGGCATTTCACTCTGCTGCTAGATCCAGCCCTTATATGGTCTGTTTTGCTAAAAAACTTGTGAGTATTTTGGGATTTCTTTATCATCAAAGCTGGCAGATCAAACCACAGCAAATTCAGGTCATCAAAATGTTCACGTTCTGTATCAAAGTCTTAGAAGGCCTCATGCCACCTGATACTGGTAGAGAAACACGTTGTAAGAAAGGAAGGGTTATAGGGCTCCTCACCCCCTGATATTTTTATATATTCAGTCATTGCTCAATTCAAAGGAAAAATAAGTTAAAAAGGATGATCACAAATGGTCATTGCTAGCAACATTTGCAGAAGGAAGGATCCTGAAACACTGCTGCATGTCTACAGGGATTCCAGCTTGCTCCTGCCCTGTTTCTCCCTAGACATTATGTTTTACTCAAAAAACGAAGCATTTAACCCGGAATTCAGCCTTGCAGTTCCTCTCAGACAAGAAATTCTATGTATTGTATAAAAATTAACATAATAATTTCTATTTCACGGTGTTGGCCTTTTGCAGGAAGAGGTGTGTCAAAGATGAGTGATAATAGCAAGAGTTTAAAAGAATAAATTTTAGAAATCTTGACCTGACAGAATAGTATAAAAAGTCACTTTGCGTGATCTGTGTTCAGCAGTGAGCTGCTGCTCCTGCCCTGACACTCGCCAAACAAGCACTACTCAAGAACAAATGTCAAAGGATAGTCAAGATGCAGTTGTTTTCTTAGATGCATTTGATAAGTTAAGGTACTTCATATGATTTAGAGCAGACATAGCATTTGATTTCCATAGTAGTTTCATTCTCACAAAGTTGGACCAATTATTTAGAGAACAGAGACATAGGTGATTGTGGAATTAGGCAATTATATTAAAAGATTACATAAACAGAAATACATGTGATTCAGACAGCTAAGGAACTGACTCCTTCCCATATACAAGTGAGGGATTTTCACTCCCAGTCACTGGGTGAGAGGATGCTTCCAAGCAGGACCCCTTACATTTAGATCTCATATGTGTAAGCCAATACGTCACCCATCTGGCATTTAGAGTGTGGTGTGCACCTGTGCTCTCATTGGTCTCAGCTCACTTTTTGAGCTGGCACTTCTTCCAGCTGAGTAACAGTATCTGGAAGGTACTTCTATGCAGAATACTCATGCAATATGAATTCCCTGGAAAAGGTAGATGAGAACAGTGGGGCTGCACAGATGCAGATTAGAAATCCAGAGATGAATATAAATACATATTTTTTTCTCTTTAGTTTGTCCCCAAAGAGAAAAATGAGCCAGCTGGCTTGAAATCCAAAAAGATTAATTCCCCCTGCTACCTCATTCCATTCTAAGCATTTTTCCTGAACTGCCAGAGTTATTTCCTTCTTCTGCTCCCATCCCAAACATCTCTTAGTCAAATATGATTTTGCTATTATTACTGCTTGTATTACAGGAGGACTAAGTCACAGCTCATGACCTTCGTATAATGCCAGCGTCAGTAAAACACTGAGGATCACTATTATATTCTGTCTTTCAGGTCCAAGTCTAGAAATAGAATAGATAAGCAAAGCATAATTCTTTGTTTCAGGGCTGCTTCTGGTCACTTATGGGGACCAGGATTTATCTTTTTTGTCTCTCCTAGACATACTACTATTGTATTTATTCATTTGTCTTCTTCTATATATATGTGTGTGTGTATATATATTTATATAAATATATATATAACAAAAAACCCCAACTGTGTGTATATGTATATACGTATACAGTTTCTGATTTTGAATTAAAAAGGGATTTTCCCCCAGGTCTAGGGCTGGTGGAGGTATGCCAGGGCATTTTAGTGCCAGGGCCAGGAATGGTGGCCGTGTCATTGGCCTGTCCTGCCCTGTCACTGTGGCATGCTGCAGTTGTCCCAGTTTACCTGCAGTCTCCTAAGGTTCTTCATGTTAAAACATGTTAAAAAGTTGGGTGTTGGACTAGATGACTATGAAGGTCCCTTCCAACCCAAACTAATCTATGATTCTATGTTTTGTGGGGTTTGGAGTGTGCCCCACACAAAATGGAAGTTCAGGGATACCTCTGAATGAAAATTCAACAGCACAGCTATGTGATTTCCTAGTCTGAGCTCAACACAAGGGACACCATGCAGCAAGGCTTGGCTCACTCTGCAAGAGATGTGAATGCTAGTGGCGTTGGTGCTTGAGGTGTGAAGCCTTCTCCACAAGCCCAAGTCACTGCAGAGAGCAGGACTGAAGCAATGCATTGTCAGCTGCAAGAAATACAATTATGGAGCCCCGCGTACTGTCAATTTGCCGTGGAAACATAAGGATCTTAAAGAAAAATATGGTTTCTAACCCACTGTTGGAATTCATATTGTAACAAAATTGAGCAAATGGAAATTATTTGGAAGCAGATCAGAAACACAATGGATCATAAAATCACTAGTTTCATAAACATAAGAAAAACATAAGCACAAAAAAAAAATTAATTTGTGAGGTTGATATGTGGGTCAGTAAAATGATTAGAAATGCCTTAAGAGCAATCAGAATGTTCCGTTTCCCAATTAAATATACTTGAGTGTGTGCAGCATTCAAATATATTTTGGTTTATTGTAGCTCAAAACCATTCTTCTTTGATCTAAATCATAATAAAACCAGCTGAGATATAAAATATAACAGTAAGTTTGGACAAAAGCCATAACTATATCACAAAACATTGTTAGGAAGATGTTTAGTATGTATGGAGGTGAAATAAATGTAACATAACAAAAGAGCATGAAGGAGAAATACTGATTCTATTTGTGGATGTGCACTGAGATGCAAAGTAAATGTAGGCAGATGTATTCGCTCCTGACTAAGAGTTATAGAGGAAACTGATTCATTAATAGCTGTGTACTAAATTCATGGTTCTGCTTTTAATGTCCATTCAAAAAAAAAAAAAAAAAAGGATATAAGTATCATAACTAAACTCTAATTTATTCTACGCTTAAATACATATATTTTCTTTTGGGGAAAATTGCTCTGGTTTTGAGAAGGTTGTTCCTACAAAGTACAGGTCTGACAGACAATTGAGTTACAAGTGACATTGTGGAATTATTTCCTCATCTGCTCCTCGATGTAATTAAATATTCACTGATACTTGTGTGTCTAAATACAGACAAGAATTTCATTTGGGAGATGCATGTCTCTGATGATTCCTTCAATTACATTTTCCTTTCTCTTCTAGAAGGAGCAGACTCAAGGAAACAGCTTCTCTTTAATGAACATGAGGACAAAAGCAATTCTGGGAAACACAGCTTTCAGTTGTGGCAAACAGCAGCTGATTGCAGATACAGAATTGAAAAACTGGAGCAAATTTCCTTGAAGAAACAGCTACCTAGCATGACAATATTACAAATCTCATCCTCCTAAAGAAATGGAGTTTTTTAATATTCCATTTTAGAGTGATTTTAACAGGAATAGTGATTTAGAAAGAGTTGCACTGATTCACACTAGCTAAGAATCTGCTCCAGCAAGTCCAGGCACAAACACAAATTTAAAACCATATTGCTGCAATAGGCATTTGGCTGCGTAGCTGTTCAGGAAAGAAAGAGTAAAGAGTACAAACCAGTCCTTCCTGTTTATGAGCAAAGAATGATTTTCTTGATGGACCTTTAGGACAGTTAGAGCCTATTGCTCTTCAAAAATGGCTAACAGGAACTTCTCACTTTTTAAAAGGAATTGTTAAAATCATAAGCAAAAATCCTGTGAGTCCCAACTCTTATCATTAATAAATAAAGATGAAAGCAAATGAAACCCAAGACACCATTGTGGTTTATGTGAGTACATGGAGGTATTAAATTGTAAAGAAATGAACTGCATATACTTCTGGATTAGAAACTTACACATAAGGAAGTTAAGAGTAAAGATGGAGTTCAGGCCAAAATAGTTCACACACTGCACCAGTTGGTCCTAGTAAAGGTACTGAACATGCTGCCAAACACAGCCAGAACTGCGCCGCACAGCCAGATAGATAAGGTTTAACATGAGGTGGGGATCACAGGAAACACAGTGACAAGACCAGATTTAGAGCTATTGAACTAAGAATCCTTACTGTGCCAAGGCTTTTTTTTCTGCTGCCCTTTAATATTTGTCAAATAGAAGTGGAGTGTACTCAGCTATTTGAAGATACAGATCTTTAAACAATTCTAAATTATTCTAAAGATTTCTGTAATTCGAAAGAAAGGATGTGAAACATAGATGTCTTTGAGGAGAATTTTTGCCTTGAAACTTATTGATGCCTCCTGCTCCTTTAGCCTGTGGTCTGTTTCTTACTAACTTCTGGCACTGTACCAATTTCTGAAGAACACATGCTAAGGTTAAAGGTTTCTGTCAAATCATTTCCACATCAGATACTGTGATGTCATATTTTAAGACATCTCCAAGATTTATCTTAGCATTATATAGGCTTGTATAAAGAAAGTGCCAGTCATTGCTACTGGTTTCATCCCTTTGCATAGTTCCATTGAAAGGAAAATGGTGGAAAAAATAATTATTTCCACAATGAACGAACATAAAAATGATATAATAATGCTGGAGATAAGGCTTTCTCCTATCAGGGGCAGATATTACTTGAATCAAGTTAAAATTCAGTCAAAGCAGTAGAATTTTGCAAATGGATCATCACGTCACATACTTATTTTGACCTTGTAATATGTTTTATTGGAAGCAATTCCTAGGATGCTCTTGAAATCAAAATCAGCAGTATTCAATGAGTAGCCTCTGAAAAACCAGCAGAAAGAATGATCTGTTTTCTATGCATGTGTGATTCAAAATTGATTTACTCTTGTGTCTAAGAAAATTCCAGCTCTGTTTGAAATTCTTCCTGCTGCTTTGGCATTTATAAAAGCAGATTTTCTACAGCTTTATAAGCAATAAATGCATGGTGCCACTTTCTTACAATTAAAGCATTAATGAGAATCTCTGTTTTTCTTGGCCACTTGTTTTAGCAAACCATTTGGACACCTAGTTCCAAATTTCTCTAGAGGGTGGTGAATTCAATCAGATTTGGTTGAAATACATGTGAAAATGAAAGATTTATGGGGAGAATAAGATGTATACCTGTGATTGCATAAGATGTATTTCCTTAGGAAGTTAGGCTAAATAGATGTTTATGTCCATGTTTGGTCTGGGTCTTATCAGATAGGTTGTTACACTAGATGGAAGTAGGCACTAATCCAGTCCAGCATTTAGTATATTCCCTACATAAAGAACATATGTCTAAATATGTCTATATTGATACGTGAACATATGTGGAGCAAGTCAATTGGAACAAAACTGAAGTTACTTACTTGTCTTTTTTTTCCTGATATCCACAGAGTATTTGGTGCTGCTATACTGCTGACATCCTCACTCAACATGCTCATACCATCTGCAGCCAGGGTGCACTATGGATGTGTCATCTTTGTGAGGATCTTGCAGGGCCTTGTAGAGGTAAGGAGAAATCAGAAAATAACCAGGAAAAGGGTCAGATGTTTGTTAGCCTTTAACGAGCAATTGTGATTTTGGCAGGGGAAATAAAAAAGGCTTTTAGTTTATTAGTGATTTCAGTGTAATAGGTTTCAATGTACGTATTACAGCTATTTGATTTTCCTTCATGTATAAAATTTATAGCAAAGCTGTCTCTTGCTAAGAAGCTGGTGATGGATGCATTTAGCAGTGAAGTTTCACTGAAATCTTGTACCGCATAGGGTTTATACTGGTGCTATTCTCAGCAGCTGTTTCCTACCCAGCCTCCCAGATTAGACCTGTAATAAGGAACTAAGCTTCTATCATAGGCCCTGATCACACTCTTGTTGGAATGAATGAGAGATTTACCATAATTTAAAAGAGAAAAAAATTGAGCCTGCCTTCTAAATCTTTTTTTTCTCGTTTCTTTACTGAAAGACAGATTTTTAGGCCTGTGATCTTTGCTCCTCAGGGTGCACACTTCCACTGAATAAGCTGATCTTAACTTATGCCCTTTATTGTATAAAAAGACTCCAAAAGAGGGTGCAGAATGTGCTTAAAAGTTAGGTAACTGTCAATCAAGTTCTTAAAGTATATGTGTATAAATGTGGACACAATCCTGAAATGTGACCTGTGAGCAAAAGAGGTGAGCCTGCCTGCAAAGAGAGGAACAGAAGCAAGTGAGTAATTACAAAACAGAAGAGATGTTTCTGTAATACTGTTCAAGGGTATTGTGAATACAAACATCTCAAACAGGAGCATTCGGGAAGGGATATAATAAAACATTACAGTCTTCAGATTATGTCCTTTTTCTTTAAAAAAAAAGGCAAAAAGACTGAAATAAACATGAAATTTGGCATAGGATCTTCTATCTAACCAGAAGAATGTATTTTACAATGGTTGCACATTGAGACTGATACGCTCAACATTTATAACAACCTCAACATTCGTAGAAACTTATTATCCTACTTTTTGCACAGGAAACAAATCATCAGACTAAGAGAAAAGTGACTGTAACTACATATGCATCAGAGTTACTCTTAAGCAGGAGTTTTGTGGAAAATTGCCATACATTCCATATTACATTTTCTAAATTATCAGTACTGCAGGATGTAATGACATTATTTGTCTTTTTCTTTATTCTTATTAAGTTAAAGGCTGTTTTTCAAGAGAGACTTAAAAAGTACCTGGCTTAAAATCAGACCAACTAACATCATTCAATTATTTACTTTAAGTGCTCAAGAAGGCTCATTAAAGACAGAGTGAAAAACTTCTCTCTAAACATCCTATTTTTAAGCCCTTCCAGATTGTGATTGCTAGTTTTAAAGCAGTGGAACAGTAACCAGTATTTCCTAAATTCTACTTAAAATGTTAGATGAAAAAAAATTGGAAGGACACCAAAACAGAGGGTTGGAGAAATCAGCCCAGCATTAGAAAGACTCCAGAGGGTCTGTGCTTTCATCTTTCCATCTTTCCTTTTTGTGCATTAAGATTCTTTTCAATTCTTCCTAAGTCTTTCTCAGAAGGGGGAGAGGGAGGAAAAGGAAAAGAAAATAATTGTGATTCATAAAGCCTCTTGAATGCTTTGGAGTGATACACAAACCCCATTTCAGCTTGAACAGAAATCACAGTTTTTCCACGGCCATGCTCAGATCTTGCTATAGGAATGTAAAGTGTTCTCAACTTCTTGTTTCTAGCAATTAAAAATCATAATAATGTAAAGAGACTGAAGTAAGTGCTTGATGAGCATTAGCTAACCTCTGACACCCATTTCTCAGGGGGTCACCTACCCTGCCTGCCATGGGATTTGGAGCAAGTGGGCCCCCCCGTTAGAAAGAAGTAGGTTAGCAACCACTTCCTTTTGTGGTGAGTACCTTTCTATCCTTGACTTTCTTTCACTCGTAATGTAAAACTATCTTGAAACTGATTTCTCCTTTTTCATCCTGTCTTGTTTTGTAGGTTCCTATGCAGGAGCTGTTATTGCAATGCCTTTAGCTGGAATTCTGGTGCAATATACTGGGTGGTCTTCTGTGTTCTACGTGTATGGTATGCAGTTTTGCTCACCTCACTCCAATATTGTATGACCTTTTCTAAAACTGTAAAAGCTACTGGTAAGAGGCTGAAAAAAGAGAAGTGGGTCCATAAAGCTAAAAATACAGTTGAGAGAAAAGAACAGGGAAAGTACAGAATTTAAAGGAAACAGTAGGAGAGCAACATTATTAAATAAGAAGACAAGGCAGTTCATGGTGAAACCTTGGTCGCTTCCAGTACAAGTAGTGCAAACTGCTATGCAGCTCTATATAATCTCCTAACATGTAAAGTTGCCCTTTCATTTATACAACTGTAAGTTTAGAGTACTTGCTTGTCTAATGTCCTGATTTTTATCTGAAGACCTACATAATTTTATTCACACTAGTTGTGTTACCTTAACTTACACCAACAGAAAAGAATGTCCCAAAGGAGCTCATTCTACAGTGTAAAATTGATGTGAATTAGGGGGACATTTTATAAAATTTAATAAACTACTCAAGAAGTGCATTGCTATGCTGAAAAAAATGCCACAAACTTGTATTTTGCAGGTAAAAAATTTAGTGCAGTCATCAAGCAACCATGGCTTAAAACAGAATGGGACTTCATTTCCAGGCTGGTGAAATGAAATGGAAGCTGGGTCATTGCATTTCATTGTACAAATTGATGCTAAAATATCAGTGAATATTCAGTTACAGTGAAAATAAAATAAAATAAAATAAAATAAAATAAAATAAAATAAAATAAAATAAAATAAAATAAAAT
>JAOEHX010043285.1:31759-53807 GCA_025448015.1 Bolborhynchus lineola | reverse complement strand
AAGAAATCTTAAAAAATTAAAATGCAAAGGAGGATTTATGAATTGAATTTATTTTTTTCTCCACCAGTCAGCTTAAGTTGAAACATGAATAACTGATTTAACACTGAAATGGTATTCAAATATTGGACTCCAATCCCCTATTGCTTCTAAATTCACTCAGAAGTCAAGATTATTAATTCTTCCTGACAGAAAATCAAGATTTAATGATCATCTGATAACCCTTAGGAATTACAAAGTAAACTTAGATGATAATTCAGACAAAATAAAATGGTTTTACATATCTAAGGAAAGCATCACACAGAATGCCTTGCTTGAGGCATTTCCTTTGGGTCAGCAACTGTTTTTTTACGAAAACACAGAGCAAAAAAGGTATGTTTCAGAATGTCCAGTAACAAGGTTACAAGCAAAAAGGGGACCTTTCTTAGTATCTGTGGACCTTTTACCATGCTACCCTCTAATTAGATAAAATAGACAGAAACCCTTAAGCTTCACCTTCAAAACCTTCAAAAAGCTTTAGCTTCAAACACCTTCAAAAAAGCCTAAAATAGGAAAATGTAAAGAAGGATTTTAACCCGGTGACCTGGCTGCAATAAGAACACTTACTTAAAGACAACATCACTTTCAAGATCAAGTTGCCTATTCACTAAGGCACATCAGGCCAAAATCGTTGCAATAATGTGCTTTGCTTCCTAGAGAAACTGATTTCAGAAATGATATGCTGTAAACGAGGTTTAGGTAAATTTTTTGCTTTCAGCTCATGTCTGCAGGCAAGGAACATGAGAACTGACAGTGCTGTACAAAATGGAGACACAACCTGCATAGTGCGTGCACTGAGTTTTTTATTTGTTCCTCCCCACCCATGCTAGAGCTCTCTGTGCCAGCAGAAATGCCCTTAAAACCGAGCATAAGCCAGTGACAATCTATTTATCTGTAAAATCATAGACTCTCTCAAATCGGAAGAGACCGAAAAGGATCAAGTCCAACTCCCTGCTCCTGCAGGAGTACCTAAAACTAACTCATACAACCAGGAGCATTAACCAGGTGCTCCTTGAACTGCAAGCAGCTTGATGCCATAACAGCTTCCATAGGGAGCCCATTCCAGGGACTAACCACTCTCCATGAGAAGTCTGTGTTCAACTCGTATTTTGTAGATGAATGATATTTATACTTCAAAGCAATTAAGACTGTATCTGTCGAATGTACATACATGGCCTTTCCTTAACACAAAGTTACTATTACACAAACAGAATTCAGTCAGGAGAGCATTCTGTCTAGCACCAAGTAAAATTTACAGCAGAACATTTAAGGGCCGAAGTAAGCTTGAAAGGCAGTTCCAATGGTGTAATAAAGAAATCCTGGCAGGTGCTTCTCTGAAATCCTTTAGTTGTATAAACTTGAAGCAGGACTTAGAGGTTCCCACTCCCATGACTTTGCCAAACCTATTTGTTTCACCCGGAGCATTTCAGCAGCACACATCAGATGGAAGAGAGAGGCATACCCTGCTCTGCGCCATGTTTCATGGAAAGAGACCAAAACAGCTGCGAAACCTTCGATCATCACAGGTACCAGTGTGTAAGGGGCTGAGATATGTTAATTGCCTGACCAAAAGCCACAGCAAAATCTCTAACTGATCAATACAAAATACAAACTTCTATAAAGCACGGATTGATTTATGTTCCGTCATTTAGCATTTCTGTACAGCAGTTGACAACAGATTTTGGAGATCTTCTTTACATCTGCAGAAAAGCTGAGTGAAAATGAAAGATAGTTTCTTTTTCCTTATTACAATTCTAACTCCTCAGTGTTTTTGCCCCATCAGCATGTATTTCACCCAAATGTAGTTTTATTTTTAACAACATGCTTCTGACATTGGCAAAGGGCTTCACTGATTTCTATGACAATCTCCACAGATTTGAATTGTGCATTAATCCATTTAATTTCTTGATCTGTATATAGTTCTTGATTTGTACACATCACTAGTATTAAATGAATTGCAAAACACAGACCCACTTAAAGGTGAAAGCTTCTTTGTGCTGTCCTTCATTCTAACTTTAGATGACTTCTGGGTTCTGTAATGATGCCATTCTTATCTGTGAAATCTATTTCTTTGCTATTTTTAACCTAAAATTTAAAGGCACACTGAAAAGTGCTGAATGTCTTAAGTGGTACATGAGGAACTTGGGACTTGCAGGAAGTAATTAACTCTCTTTTGCCTTTAGACCTCTTCCTTCTCTATCTTCCCATTCTGCTTTGTCAAACTGAAGAAGTATTTTGAGATACCATCTGGCTATTAGGGAAAGTGGAAGAAGGAAGCTTTAGAAGCAGCCACAGTAATGATAACAAACCTACCAGTACACGCACCAAAAAAGAATAGCCAAAATAATTTATTTCACAATGCGTCAATGCCTTTCTTCTTCACTTAGGGCTTACAATAAAAGCAGGAAAGGCAACATGAAAGCTAGTTAAAAATCCATCGGGTTGCTGGGTTTTTTTTAGGAAGGTTTTTTGACTTATAGGCATTTGACCTAATCCCAAGAGTTTCCCCTGAAACTTCCTCCTCCTGCCCCCAAACATTCTGAACTGGATTATGTCATTTCAGTGAGGAATTGAAACACAAGAAGAATCCGGGGAAGAAATTCCTATGAAAGCTCATATAACAAAACGCCAATCAACAAACTCCCAACAGAAAATGTTGGAGGCTGGTAATCTGAACATATTTGCATACTAATCAAGTATTCCTTTAAGAATCACTATAAAAAGCATATATTTATTATAAAGATTGGAGTTACTGTATCCTCTGTGGTAGTTATGATTAAGGAGACAAACCCCACTCGACATGTTTTAGAGAGGAGAGGCTGATGGAGGTGAGCTTTTGAAAAGAACATAGTTCCATTCCCAAAAAATACATAAGCAAGTTTCAATGCCTATGTCATGACAGATCTCCGAAGAAAAACAACACTTTCTATATCTCTATTTAGCCATGAATTTTGTGGTCATTTTGGCAATGAAGTTCCTACTGCTTTTCTCTTTCAATTCCTCAGTCTCTAAAGCATTTTATTTGTTCATGAATCTGCAAAATGGAAGATAATTACTGACCTGAAAAGCTTTCCTCTAGGACACCTGCATGAGTCAAATTCATATTTTTTAAGAGCTGCCTAGTACAGTCGTGTTTGATATACAGTGTTGATATAACGGGTGTGCATCTCTACCAAGCTGCTATACAGGGAAACTCAGCATTACATATAGCAGCTGGTTTAAGTTATTTTTTTCCTCTTCAAAGTATATGTAGAAGTAATGGGGCTCTCTGTGTGTGTATTTATGAGAGGCATTAAAAGTGAATGATATGAGGACACAACTGAGATGTAGGCTGCACTGAATTTGTGAAATAGAACTAACAAGGAAGTACTTGGGAAGTTTAGAGAGGAATATAAAAACACAGAAACTCAAACACACAGTGGCCTTGGCCTGTAGGAGCAAGAAAATTTGAGGCTTTCTACAGTCACAGACCCTGGTTTCAGTAATGCTGGGCCTCGAACAGTAACCCAAGTGCCTAGGAAAACAGCATCAGTTGTAAGACTTGGGATCACTAGAATCACAGAACCAAACAACTTGGAAAAGACCTTTCGGATCATTAAGCTCAACCATTCCCCAGCACTACCAAGGCCACCACTAACCGATGGCACTGAGGGACTTGTCTACACGGTTCGTGAACACTTCCAGGGACAGTGACTTACCACTGCCCTGGGCAGCCTGTTCCAATGCCTGACTATCCTTTCCAGGAAGAAATAGTTTCTAATATCCAATCTAAAGCTCCTCTGGCACACCTTGCGGCCCTTTGCTCTTGTCCTATAGCTTGCTACTTTGGAGAAGAGACTAGCCCCCTTCTGCCTCCATCTTCCTTTTAGGTAGTTGTACTGAGTGATAAGGTCCCCCCTGAGCCTTCTCTTCTCCAGACTAAACAATTTTTAATACATTTTTAATATGGCTTCTTATACCATCAGTGCAAGTACGTAAAAACAGTAAAATATAAAGATGGCAAGTGGCAATGCATGCCAAAGGGATAAAAAAAGGGACAATATATCATTCAGAGTGAACAGAGAGAAAAAAAATGTAAGGAACGTAAATAAACGCAGTAATCTTTGCTACCTAATAGGAATACACAGACATAATTCTGTCATCAAGAAGTAACTTGCTCAAAATAACTTGCTTGGCTAGTATTTCCCTTTTGTAAAGGGTAAATATTAAACATTCAACTAATAGAAGTAACTGGATAAACTTAAAAAAGCTAATATAGGAGGTTTAAAAGAACTTCATACTTACTGAAAAGGAATAGCAGCCATTTTCTTTTCATTTCCAAGATCCCACTATTTTTACCTCTAAACTCTCTTCCTACCCAGATATTAACCTATATTAATGATGAAAATTTTTTTGGTTTGCAGCATATTTCTATCTTCTCAATATTAAATTTGAGCTTTGATTAAGGTTGAAGTTTATGCCAACTTTAAGAGTTCGATGATCTTGTTTTGCCTTCAAGCTCCTTTCAAGTACACACTGTTATAGATGGTTTTTAAATGTTAAATACAGAATTCACATGTTAATAACTTCATGCAGGAAATCCAAGCTTTCCTGCAGAAGGTGTTCTGCATGGATTCATGAAACCTTGTATGAGTATGGACAAGCAACGTCACATGCAAGACGCTTTAAAACTCTTTGATAAGACCTTTTCTGTTTCCACCTATTAATCTTTATGTGCTTTAACTTAAAATTGCTCATAGTGCATGGCAAGACTATTAGAAACTGAGCAGGAAGTAAGCTGTGATGTAGTTTGCACATTTTGGCAGCTGCTAAGGAGAGCAGTGCTTAATCCACCCTCACAGGGATACAGACCAGAGACAGAGCATTAAGAGGCTAGGTATGGCCATTTTGGCTGGGAAAGGACTCTCTTTACAGCTCTTAAACCATGATAACCATAAACCTGACCCTGAAGAGCTTCAAACTTTGTGCTTACCCTGCTCCCAGCTTCCCTCCCATCCTCTGAAAGAGTTGCTGTCTGCAATTTTAAATGCCAAAGTTGTAACAAAACATTACAGATGGTGGCATTTGTGGAACTGATGGAACTGCTGTCTTCCATGCAGTAAATAGAAGTGATAATGATAAATGATGGTAAAAAATATGCTGTTATGGTTTTAAAATAACTACACAGTCAAAATTTCCCTTTAGATTAACATTCCACAGAACCCTTTTATTAGGTCCAAAAATTTTAATTTAATTGCTTACCTTGTTGCACTTTCCTATTTTAACTTCCTAGGAAAAACCCTACTCCAAGGTGAAAGGCTAAGATCCATTATTTCTGTATACAGTGAGGGAAGAAAAACCACAAATCTCTTTCTCACTAGAAGCTCCATTTCAATCTCAATATAGAGGATAAAATTCTTCATTGTGAAGACTGTCAATGAAACTTTGAATAACTGCAGCTTATGCTAAATACTACCTACAATAAAGTCTCCAGACACATTCCCTGCAATTTCTTCATTGTGTTTCAATCCCCATCCACACATGCTCCTCTCTTGCTCCTGACCATCCCCTCAGTTGTGCTGAGGAAGCTGTTCTGTATGGTCACAGTTTATTCAGAACCACACATGCTGTTTACTAACCCCAGCCACTCATACACCTCCTATCAGCCTGAGATGTCAATGACCAACAGAACAGGAATTTCACATTTCAAAAGTCATTAAGAGTTTAACTTAATTCCATATTAAACTATGGAATCTATTTTTTCCAGAGACAATCTGTGACCAAACTGCAGATTTATATATATATAGCACTGTATGTATATGAATGTAGATACATACATAACTCAAGTAGGGTTGTATGTACATATATATACCCCCCAACACATGCACACCCACTTCTGCTCTGCCAGACATTATTTAATTGGTAGAAAGCTGATTTTAAATACATATCACTATTAGATGATGGTGAAGAGGCCTTTTTCTTCTTCAGACTACAGGCATACGCTTTATGTTTCTAATAGCAAATTACATTTGACATCTAATTTAAAATGCCAGTTACCCTAACCTAAAGCTCGACTACAACACACTGATAAAGCAAGGAAACTTTCCAAAGGACAAAGCTATTTTCTTAGTTTTAAGATAATTTTAGTCATAAGTAATTGAAAATGTAATTTAGAACTCATTCCTTTATGTGGTTAATTACAGCAGAAAGATGATAATCCCATAAAGTAATAATTTTCTCTCTGAAACATGGCATCAAAGTAAATAAAATAATAAAATTCGAATTAATATAAGTATTTGAATCATACTGAAAATGTTAAATGTATACCACTGTGTAATCCAGTCCTGATGATCAGGCACTACGTGTCACAAGCATGTCCCAGCAGGTGATAAACTGACCAATCTAGAGCATCCTACAAACTTGTAACAGGCAGTTCTTAACTCATTATTTCATCACAAGAGCAAAATGGTTTTATTCAACCATGAACATGTAATTAGTCCACAACTCTTCGTAAGATGAGAAGAATGTATTTCCTAATGTCATCAGCCAAATAACACAAAAGCCAAGGCTTTAACGCCATTCTACGTGAATTTTGCATCTCTTGCTTCAAAAGGCGAACAGAGGGTATGTGTTTAACCTAAATATCTGATATAGCAGGAGAATGAAAATTCTTATGCAGTGATTGTATCCAATCCATCTGCAGCAGAATCCACGACCTATTCCTCTTTTGTAAAGGGCACAGGAACAAAATGAACTCCTTGCCCCTGTTCCGGAAAAACAAAAGTCTCATTTGACCTAAAAACCTTTGCATCAGCCCCCACAGTCAGAAGCTTTTCTCTGTCTAGATTCAGCAGATCAGAAGGGTATCAGTAGGTATGTGGTTGACGCAATTAAAGCCGCCTGAACATTTTTGTCTGAAGATCTTTAGAATAACTTAAGGGGTTTTACCACAGCTGAATAGAAAATACCTGTCACACATGAACCACATCAGAGATTTGCTCTGCTGAGTTACATGGCTAATTTTAAATTGCTAGCGTTGCACCTGCAGTTAAATTCTATAATTTGGTAACACAAGATGTCTCTGGTCTAAAATATGGATTTTCCTAATAAATTCAATTCTCTAGGCACAGATAATTTTAAACTCTGAATATCATCTTCCCAAGGATGCGTGTCCCTGAAGAAAGGCTTTAGTCTCTCTCCGAGTATACTGTGAAGGACCATTTCGTGACAGATTATACCTGACAGTCCTTAGCAAGAATGTCAAGTATCAAAAGTATTGGCCAATAAATAGAGTACACTGCAAAGGCTGCAAATGTCAGCATCCCAACACTAAACCTCAGCACCAGAAACACTTGCAAAGACACTGTCATGATACCCTAACTAGTGCACAGTTTATTAGAATCATAGAATGGTTTGGGTTGGAAAGGACCATAAGATCATTTAGTCCTAACTCCCTGCCATGGGCAGGGACACCTCACTGCAGACCATGTTGCCCCAAGGCTCTGTCCAACCTAGCCTTGAACACTGCCAGTGATTAGGATGTCTTTAAGTACTTAGTTCCATAAAACATAAATACCACATTGCTGTCTATATTCATTTGCATGCAATGCAGTGAGGGGATGTGAAAGTTAAGCTGTGGGGTTTGCTCTGGTAAGTCACCTTGACCATACCATCACGTTGCTGCTGAAAGCAAGAAGCTGGCACTGTCCAAGGGAACAGGTAAATTATCATGGCACTCTCTCATCACATTCCTACTGCTCTTTTTCACTTCACACCCAAAAGCCTGAAATACTTTATTTCAGGACTGTAATGTGCATTTTATTAACAGCACACTCATACTTTACTTTAAAGTAATTATTTAAAGACTTGGACTATATTTGAAGTTGCATGAAAAATTTCAACTAATGTATTTCTATTCACTAACCCGGAGGTTGTATTTCAAAAAGCAATGCTGTCTTGAAGGCAGCTTGTTGCCCTTTGTGTAATATGAATTCTGTTAGAGTAAAATGACACATCACAAGCCTGCCAGAGCTTTATCTGTGTAGAAATCACTTCCAAAATCAACTGCCTCAAAGAGTGCCTAAAATCCACAGTAATTTGGATTATGAATTTATTTATATTATGAATTATACGACCAGATATGAAAATGGTCACCATCTTATCAACGTACTCTGCAGACCCCCAAATATGGTAGTTTGAGATACTTTTCATTGAAAAGAACAGAAACTCAGCTGCTCTGACATCCTTAGAAACAAGTAAAAACTTATTCTAGAAAGGTCACTAATTAAATGACAGATGTGTGAAATAGAACAAAATGATTTTCATGATAAAAGCATTTGCTTACTTGAAGAGTGTGTAGTTTTCCGCCTGCTGGAAAAATAAATATTTCTTTTATACCCACTTTCTGAGGGGCTCAGTTACATGCTAGTGACGATTCTTACTGCTTTTAAAGGCAGTAAAAGGTGAAGAAAAGCAACTTGTATTAAGTCTAAATAAAAAGCTGCTTCGCTGGTAGCACTGCTCTCAGCACAATCTTACCCTTTTAAAGCAAGTGTGTGATCCTCATTTGTCACCTGGAAGGCCACTGTAGGAAAAAAATCAACCTAATCAATGAAAGGGTCACTATCATCTGCCAAAACCCTGTCTTTTAAAACTGTCTAAAGACAGTTGGCGCAGGGGGTTTGATTCAGTAGACCTGAATGACTACCTAGACAAAATCCATTTAGAAATTAAATGTATTTTAAAGATCAAGAAATGAAAAGCACATGTTTAAAATGAATACTAAATCACAACTATCAGACCAAGCAGTGATCTTGCCCTTGCTGATAAATATTACCTCTTAATGAAGACTATTTAAGAGTGACATGTCTGCCACAAGGTGGTGATTGCCAGCTTTGCGCTGTAAGCCTTGCGTGTTCAGCACGCATTTAATACACCTAACAGTACTTTATGTTATATTTGTCCCAGGATAAAAAAGCCTGTTTTCATAAAACAAAAAAACCCATAGTTGGAAGATAAATACTACAACTAGAAAATACTGCTACCACTATCTCCCCACTATGCAGCCAAATAAAAATGAACTCAACAAAATAAAGAAGTTTGCAAAGACGTTTTCATGGGGCTTGTTTTTGTTTTGTGGAAAACCTCAGTGGATCATTTGGTCTTTCATCAGTAGCTGGGAAAATGCCCAGGTAGGAAAATCAGCAATACAGCAACATGAAGTTGGACCGGCTACTGCTTGGTGACAGAACACAGAGGATTGATTATAGAAACCTGTTGTAACTTGAATAATTCCCTTGGCCAGTAACTGGAAGTATTGCCAATATCTTTATGCCTGCCTAAGTGAACAAACTTGTGGAATATGGAGAACTTCCCTTTTCTCTTACAGGTCTTATTCCAAAGGCCAAGTTCTAGATCAGGTATGACGATGAAGTCACTGTCACTTCAGTCTTCAAGCACTTATGGCTACTCATATCCACTACTGTGCGAAACTGATATACATACTTTTAGCTACAGTCCACACTTGCGTCTCCTACCCTCAGCTGGAATGATTTGATCTAATGAATGCAACTACTTAAAAAAACCCAAACCAAAACAAGATCTGGAAGGTGAAGTGGCTAAACTGGTCACCTTATTCTTAAAAACACCGTCAATAAGTACATAACACTTTTAGTGCAATGCTGGTAATCCCAGGCTGTTCTAGCAATAGGTTCCATGGATTATATGGAAGTAAGTTGCATGTTTACTTCAGTATATGCTACTGCTACTACATTAATATCATAAGGAATGAAAATGGTACAGTTAATGTTTAGAAAAAATGTCCATACTGAACATTCCTGCTCAATAAATTTTACAGTAAAATAGAGCATTAGCAGCAAGGCCTCTTTTTAATAGAAAATGAGGAATGAAGACAAATGAAACTAATATTTAAAGAAATAACTACAATTAATTTGTAAGTTAAACATTTTCTTCAAAGCATGACAATCAGATAAATGGGGAGTGACCCTACAACGAACAGGCACCGTGGATTACCATAGCAGGAAAATTTACACTACAACTAGCAGACACCATGGATTATCCTAACAGGAAAATTTACATGGCAGATAAGCTGAAAGTCTATAAACAAACTGAATTTACGTATCAGCTCTCTCTCACAAAGCATCTGACATTTTGGTTTATTTCTGCATACAGAGTCACTTCTGAGCTAATGTCTGTTTAGAGTCAATAGAGATTCTACAGGTTTATAAAATGCTTGTGCCAGCACAGACCTTTTTTTACATGAATGTGTGTGTCTCTATAGATACAAACACACCTGTACATATGGAGACACATATTTTTCAGTCTCCTTTCCTGCAGAGCAAAAATTAGTTTTAAGCCCCGCATGCTCCCATTCTAGAGCACCAAGATGAAGTGAATGATAAAAAGACATGCTGTTTTTTGAATGATAGAATGTTTTGACACTTACTTTAAAAGTGTTTTACCTCTCACATCTGTAATTTGCACCACAGACAGGTTGTCTAAAGTATGTTCTTAAATATATCAGTCTTGCTCATGGAACATTTTACTCAGATTTGTCTGCTACATTCAAATATCGTCTGAGGTACTCCTATGTATAACATGACATGAAAGATTCCTTCATAATTCCTTTGGAAAATTGCTAGAATCAGGGCAAGTGCATGCTGACAAACATGACAAGGATCACTGTCACCCTCTATGATTTAGAGATACAGGTAACCAAAGAAAAAGCATTCAAAAATCCCAAATAATGGAACTAAACTGCAACACAATAGAGACATGATGTGCTTCATCTCTAGGCTTTTCGTCTTTTGGGTTACCATAAAATTCACAACCATCTGAACAAATGAATATAATGGTTGCTACTATTTCTTTAGGTATTTCTGTCCTCTACCTAGAAACCTCAATAGGCTCCTGGTCTCAGAAGCTGAGCATTTTACTTCTGGACTGTCCTGTTTATACATTTCTAGAGTTTCTGGAACAATGTCTTTTTAAAGACCGCAAGTACTGAGCATGAGGGAATCAGTACTATACTTGTAAATAATTCACCAATGGTCAGAGGTAAAACTTGACATACCGACTTAGACCTTCATCCTCCTTTGAAGTACTGCCATCTTCTGATTCTTCAGCAAAAGGTTCAGAAGCATGTTATTTTTTTTTTGGTTAATTTTTCTAAACATGAATTTTGGGAGGCTGACTGCAGAATGGCCAAATTTACTTAAATAATGACCTGTAAAGAGTGTGTCTTCAGTACATACACACAGAGTGAAATCTTCATGATTTGTTTGTGACATTTGGGCAACATGTAAACCTACATGCAACAGCCACTGAACCCAGAAAAGTTGGGAATTCCTAATCACTGAGTTTGTATAAAAAATAAACAGTCTGTATCATTTTAGAGGCAGCATGCACAGCTATATATACACACATAATAACATGTATAATTCACTACTTGGAAAACACTTCTGCGACTACTTCACACCTCCACTTTGATATCTCTAACACTAATTGTAGAAGACATCTCTAGAAAGACTGAATGATACACTCATACTTCTTTAACACAATGCTGAAGTTTATAATACACTATTCTTTAAACAGAATGTCTAGAAATCCCGCAACTTGACTACCATTCAGTCTTATTTTAAGTATGTTTTGCTTTGCAGTAGTTATTGTTGATAGATAATTGCAGGGTTGTTTTGCTTTCCAAATTCACAGGTAATCTATTATATGAATAATGAATTTATTTAGTTTTACAGCAAGATGCACTCTGCTGTTAAAACAGCTGTTTAAAACAGCTCACAAGTGAGGAATTCTGAGCGCTAAGTACACATCAAAACTAACAAAAAATGAGCAAAAGTAAGGTATATCCTCCAAATTCTGCCCATATACACAAGACACAACCACAGCCCTCTTACTGCTGTGAAAGTGAGACAGTTCACAAATCAAAGCACAAAAGCACCTAAAATACATATGGCGAGAACAAGCGGATACTCTCTCTATGTTTTAAGAGAAATGGCCCAATTTTCAGTGTGGTTAAGTCTTATTTCCTGGTAAATGCTTACAAAGTTTTGTAATTTCTTACAAGTAGCCACCTTGTGCCTTGAAATATGCAGGTTCCAGTTTTCAGTAGTGGTAATACATTACAGTATCCAGCCTGCAAAGAAACCCAGTGTCTAACTTAAGAGCAACTGACTTTCATATTTGCAATTGAGAACGTGTAAAAAATGCCTGCAAAATATTATTTCCAGTTCAATTACCACTGTACTGCTCGTAAGTTAACAAATCCTTATGAAGATCAGACACTGAGAAGGACGCATGATTATATATCTGATGGAAAGAAATGGCACGTTAAGGAGGATGATTCTGTCTGCATTTGAGGATGTGTAAAAAAAAAAAGTTTCTGCCTTAATATATGCTGTTTGAAAGCCCTGAACTAGTTTTCAAAACTTTATCCTTCAAAGGCATTCTTAATATTCAAAAAGACCTCGCTAATTAACTCCTAAAACTACCTCGAGTCCAGCTGCTTCTCCTGCTCCTTAGAAAAGTTTTAATTACACAGATTAAGCACTGGAATTCCAGCTGTCACCTTCCAATCGCTTTCTTCCTTTTTAAATAAGGTGCTTTTGTGCTGATCTCTCCCTTTGCTTTGAGAAGAGCTTTGGACGGGTTGTTTTTATGATTTAGCAATTCCAAATGATGTGGCAGTATGGAAAGCACACTTAACCACTTACACGACACATAACTCTTGCTGAAACGTTATGACATCTGGTGATCAGACCAAGTTTTACCCCAGAGATAATTATCTGAACACTCAAAATGGTAGTTACAGAGAAGGTCTTGGCACTGTCATCAGATGGGTGCATGGTGACAGCACCGGGGGCCCAAGGCAAGAGCGCTTGCAGGGTAAATTCCTTCTTTAGGTAAAGGAAAGCTAATCCAACTCCATTGTGACAATAACTAAATATAGCAAGGCTCCCAGACAAGTGCTGGAAACTTTTTTGCTAGAAATACTCCAGACAGCTTGTCAGGGAAGCAGACCTAATCTTTGTCTCTTCCCTCAGCAAAAGGTTAGATGAGATGACCTCAGAGGTCCCTTCCAGACTAGAGTTTTCTATGATTCTGTGAATGCATAAGGCTACATAAACTACCACCACAGCAGTTCTCTCCCCTTTCCGTGTTGCCATTTGGAGGAAGGTGGCCAGAAGAAGAATATTCCAGGGGATTTCTCCTATGCGACTGCAGCTACCCCTAATTGTATGAATCAACTAGCTAATACAGTGGGAGCAGCTCCATGGAAGTGTACTTAAGTTGTGAAAAGGTCACTTGATTACTTTTGCTAGCGTGCACGGCTCCTTCTGCCAGTCTCATGGCAGGGCCTGCTTAAGCATGTAGGTGCAGACAGTGCTCTCCAGCCAGGATGTCAAGCATGAGCCATTCCCTGGCCTTAAGCCTTGTGAAGGTCATGGGCTCTCTACCTATGCCTTTCAGGTAAGCGTGTGCAGGAAGTGGGATGGTGATGCTGACCAATTTAAAAATAGAATAAAAATCATCAGAAATTCCTAAATCACTTGGCCCAGAAATCATCAATGAACAGCTCACACAGAATTCATGGCAAAAATCTAAATTACTCAAATTATATTTTAGTCAGGGTCCTCTAATATTTACTCAGTGTGCTCAGCAGGAAGCACTCTCCTGGAGTTCCAGTGCCGATAAACTGGCCAAGTTCTGTATGTTTATAAATGCAGTAATTTGCCACAAGTGTCTCCAGACCCATCTGAAGTATGTGCCTTATTTCCCACAAATATGAAGGGGAATTCTCACATTTTGGAGTAACATAAAATTTATCTGGGGGTCAGATTCAGACTAAATCAGCACAGACTTACAAAGGATGCAGTTAGGTTCATAAAGGCAACTCCCCTCGCCAGCTGAACATTTCTCCTGCCACCACTTTCTAGATGTCTGCATGAATTGCTCATTGCTAAACCAAAAATCTCCAACTCCCCCTAGTCCCATCTTCCTTGCTACATCATTTCTGGCTCACTGTGAACAACACAGCCTACCAACTGCCACTGAGCTTCAGTATTACCTTCAAACTAAGACTTCTTAGAGAAGTTCTCTTCTGAGAAGACACACAAAGAGCATTTCCTTCAAACTTCAGCAGGCAGATATGTTACAATTCCCAGTTACTATATATGCTGATATTTATCTAAACTGAGTATTTACCTTCATGAGAAAAACATAGAAATTATTAGTAGTTCTATGCTACAGCTATCTACAGCCCTTAAAAGTGGAACTGAATAGGGTAGAAAAAATTACTACATACAGCATTTGTTCTGTACAGGATGTTCTTTTGCTTACTGTTAACAGACAATGTAAGAAATACTAAAATAGCTTCACCTAATGAAGATACATTTTTCTGCTTAGGCAGCTTGAAAACAGGGGGCAACTTGTGGCATTAAAATTGCTTAAATTATCAAATCCACTGAAATGCAACAACACTCATACAGTTTCATAAAACCTTTTGAAGGCAAAGAAACAATGTTTTCAGTATAGAGTAAGAGACTCAGATTTTAAGAAAGGAATAATCTAGAGGTGGTGAACACACACTGCAGTGAGTATAATGGACATGTAATGACAAAACAAACCTCAGGTAATCGGAGTTAGGGATACAGCAGCTAGTCATCTCTATACAAAGAACTTCAAAACTAAGACTCAAATCAACGTCTAACAGCTGCTAGCAACCAGACCTCTTGTGTAAAATACCTTCTTCCCTTCCCAAAAGGAAAGAAATAGTCTCTCCAAATATCTTTAGCATGAAAGCCAAAAAGGGAGATTTGGATAAATACAACACTTATATTTTGCAAGTCTTCAGAAGGATAGTTTTCTCTTCTGTGAGAAAACGCTACAGCATTCTAGTCACTACCTAGCTGACAGTACATCCTGCTTCCCTAGAGTTCTGGGAATTGCAGATCACAAGGGGTTTATCGCTGCAATGCAAGGGTACTTCAGGCCAATAATTTCTGTCTAGACTATCTGTGGAGAATGTGATCACCTTCAAATCATGGTAACAACTGTTCTATAACACACTCCAGAATTTGGGTGCTTATAGAGCTAGAAATACATTTTTACAAAAGCACTTCAATATACATTTATACATGGTAACAGGTGTTTCTGCTAATTATTTGTCAAAAGGTAAAGTTCTAGGATGTATGTTCTACTAATAGCAGATAAGAATGACCATATAATCTCTAGCAACGTAATATAAATGATAATGATATATGCTTATCATAGAAATCAAGCATATGTATTATTACTTCTTGTAACCTGAATCAACTCCAGAGAAATCTGTGTGATGACTGAGTTCAGTGGCAGCAGAATCAGACACAGAGACTGCTTCATTACAACGATACCACTGGAGTCCTTCTGTCATCTGGTTTTGAAAGTTTCTGAAAATTCTTAGAGACAGAGCAGATACCATGCTTGAAATCCTACAGCTTCCTACAGAGCACTGGAATCCTTTGCCAGCCATCAGCTGGGTAAGATAGCACGGAAAAAAATCCCAGTGATATGCAGAGCAGTAGAGGAAGTCTGAAAAGATCGGGAGATGCAGAAACACACTACCCTTAAACTGGGGTGGTACTATTACAACTAAAAGTAATAAAACCCCCCTCAATAGGCACATGGGTTTCTACCAAAATGAGGTTCCCTTGCAGGTAAAAATACAAGTCCATTAAAACATTTCACATAAAACTGCCATAGCCAGGCTTGCATACTGATGGCAGGTAATGGTTCATCTGCACAGGGCTACCAGCATGACTGGATCCTGCTCACACTGCCTTGCACAAACCTTATGTCATCATCCTCCCGCTGCAATCAAGCAAAGACAGCTACAGATGGTCACAAAACAGGTATGAGAGATAAAGGAATAAAGCTGATAAAGCTGAGCTTTCCTGAGATAGACCCCATTTTCCTTTCTTCTCAGACAGAAAGCATTCAACAACTGGGAAAGAAATAGAAAAAAAACCCAACATATAAATGGAAGTACAAATCTGGAAAAAATAGAGGAAGTGCCTGGGAATAACTTACATATTGATGAGATACTAAATTCGGCAGTGATTTGGGTATTGCAAGCTGATACTCTACTACAGCCAGAATGGATCAGGGTTCTACATCAATTCCTACATTTGTGCAGTGATTATTTTATGTAAGGGTCAGGTAACCATCTTCACTGCCTTGTACCAGGGCGGGTGGCGACCATCATATGAAGGGGATGAATTTTGAAATCTGTTTGACATGTGGGCCATTTAATACTGCACTGAACTCTGTTTCTGCATGTGCATAGGAGTAAGAGTCACTTTGAGAACAAGACCAGCCAATTCTTTATTACATCTTCATAAAGCGATAGTTCTCTGATGCATGTGTTTCATTTTCCTACCTCTCCTCAAAAAACAAGAAGGGATCGAGAAGCAGCAGTGTGTATCAGTCAACATCTTTTGTGCCACATGTAATAGCTGTTTCCCACCCATAAATTTAATGAAGTATTATGATACTTAAAGAAGAAATTTTACAGATAAGTCAACAGAAAGCCAGAAAGAATACAAAGGAATACTGACATACAGGTTATCCCACTTTCAGGTACTTAATGGTTATGAAACTCTGATTTTCTGCTTCCAATATATTCAAAATGAATTTCAAAAGTTGCAATAAACAAGAAAATTGGAAATATTCTGCTAATAATTTAGTGTGTGTTTTACACACTTTCCTTTAGATGTCTACAATATTATGCATGCTTGCATCAATAATTATCTACTTAAGGCAGGCAAGGTACTTCCAAAACCTGAAAATCTGAGATGGCAACACTCATATATGACCTGGAACAGCATATTTACAACCTCCTGCTGCTTTGTCAAGCTCCTCTTGTTTAATCTTTATCATCAAATTTCAGTTATTTTTACTTGCTGTGTATAAAAGATTCCAGACTATGAATACAAAGATTTCAGCAAAGTTAGAGGACTGCACTGGTTTTGCAAGTAAAGAAGCATCACTCTGCAGACAAACCAGTTATTATACAGTTTTGTGTTTTAATAGTTCATGTGTTTTATCTGGTTTGGTTCCTTAAATGGGTGACAGGGTGCACAGTTGAGCAACCTGCAATTAACAGGTCAAGCACTGAATTAAATGTTTTCTAATCTACCAGTACTCAACTAGCACTTTAGGCTCCTAAGTTATTCATACCAGCAGGAGGCTGTGGGTGACTACCCCCTAGTCAAAACCTACAGAGACAAGCCTCATGATCACTTATTGCTTGGAGTAAATAAACTCAACAGGAGTTCAGATAATCCAAGCATATACACTGCCTTTCAAATTCAATAATTGTTTTATTTTCCTTCTTCTGAATTATCAATTCCTCAAAAAATTTAAGCACTGTTGGTTTGCTTTTCTTTTTTTTTTTAAGGGAAGGGAACCTTTTTTGTCATTACATAAAAAAAAGCAGCAAAAAAAGGTGTACTCTCTTGGACAGAGGCCGTTCAAAATCAGATTATTTCCACAGCACTCTGCTATTATTCACCCGTCAGTAACATACGTACACTCATTGTCTCTGCCTGAATGCCTGTTTTTATCTGACTGAGGCTATATGGTCATTTTTGTATTTATCACTGAGTTACTAAGGTTTTTTTTCTTCCTTCTTCTAAAGCATGTTTTTCTGTTCTCAAAAACTGGGCCACATGCCTCTGAGGAGAAAGTAGTGCATTATTTCCTTCCCACCTTTTCTTCATTTTTGGCATCTCTGAGGCCTGCTATGCCCAGAAGTGCTTCCACTCAAGCTGGACCATCAAATCAATTATCACAGCAGTCTGCTTTCTAAATATGAATGGCAATGAATGACAACAGGCAAGGCAAACTTTCAGCTTTGATTTGTCATCGGTAATGTACATTTTTGTGTTTTGTTTTATAGATGTTTGTTATAGTGGCAATTTGACCAAACTCTTCCCCCTGCTGTCTGCAGCTGCATTGTCTACATCCTGAGATGAAAAGCTTCACCTTTGCTAAGTCAAAGGCATAAGAGAGAATGAGTGACAGAGAACCATTATCAAAGTTCTCTTTTTTGCTCATCTTTTACTACAGTCACTATTGTCAATGAGAACAAAAACCCAACACAGTAACAAACTTCACCTGCTTCCATGAGTAGGTGTCCCACAATTTCAAGGTGTAATTGTTTTTACTGTTGTTGCATCGTTTCACAACAGATTTCCATTCACAGTAATGTTTCAGATTTCTGCAGTTAGAATGAGTAGTGACTGGCCTTGTGACAGTACTAAAAGATTAATAACTATATAAAAAGCATCCATGTATATGAGCTAAAATGTAAGACAATGCAAGCAAACGCATTAAATCATAAAAAGAGAAAAGAAGAACAAAAAGACATCTTATTCCATATGCACAATCAGAATTGGAATTCGATGGTTTCCCAGCGAAACATCATTTATTATTTTGTTGTAAGAGTTAAGCTGTGGAAATATAAAAACTGATTTTGGAAAAATAATGTTTTTTTCTAGTACCTTCTTTCATTGAATCTACTGGTTCAAAAATGTACAAACCCTGCAGTTTATATGTTTGTATACTATGCGAGTGGGTTTTAGAGAGCAACTGGGACACATACTCAGAAAATTCCAGATTGAGTACACCTGAAGGCTTGCATTCTTGCCAGTATATATATGCTTGGAAGTAGGACAGAAAAGCCCATATTGCCCATTTCTGTGAGAATAAGTTTCATCTGAGCAGGTAATAATTTATTTCTGCATAGACAAAAATAAAATAGAAAAAATACTCTTTTCTTCAGCCCTTTGAAAACACTGACTCAGTTTAAGGAGTCTCAAAGAGGGAGGTTTAATGGTACCACCTAGTGGTGTCCACGCACATGTGGACCAAGTGGGCACCATTTGGACGAGCACTATGGAAGCTTCCTAGATCCTGGTTTCAGCCCCCAGAACTGTTAGTGACATCCCTTGAACCATGACTAGATATGCCCTTGCTATTTTAGCACCTGGAAAAACCGAACTTGAAAAAGGCAGGCATGCTTTTTTTCTTTTTCTCCTGCATAGTATTAAAATCTGATCATGTAAACCAGAGTGCAACTGATATCCAAAGAGGCAATTCTATTTAAAGTTATTTTTTCATATATGTTATTAACTTGACATTTAAAAGGCTGTGCCTGTAAGAGGCATGAGACTACCGTAAAATGAAAGAACGTTCTTGTAGGACTCACAGCAGGTAAAGCAAGAGCAGCATCAAGGGATTGCTGTTTAAACCGCCCCCCACACCAGACATATACCAAACAGATCAACTTTTCAGCATATAAAGACTGCATACCTGCATGCAAACACAGAGCTGCACAATTCACCATCATGTTCAAACTAAACTGATCCAGAGGAGTTCTGAAAATGGGATTAGACCTTGTATTGATTATTCTCATATCAAACACAGCACTTAAAAATGAACACTTACTGCTGCAACTAATATAGCAGATAACTAAGAAGTGACTCCCATCTGCACATAAATACCTGCAGCACCAGTCTCAAAGATTCAGTAAAAGTACAACTATCAACAGTAGTTCAAAATCATTTTCTCCTTAAATCAAAACGGTTCATCCCTTGAGCCCCTTCCGCTTTATTTCTTTGCTAAGAGATTAAAACTTCTGCAATGAATTGTTAGAAAATTCTGTGTAGTTAAAGAAGACATTAGTGGGTCCTTCTGTTTTGTTGGGGTTTTTTGTTTGCTTAATACCTATTTCTCTTCTATGGTCAAGAAACCAGTTCCTTTTGCATCAAACGACTTAAGCAGGTTAGCGGAAACAGGAAAAAAGAGAGCGTGTGTGTGTGTGTGTGTGCGTGCGTGCTGTTTCTACTGGGTATTCTAAAGCTCTCTCAAGAAAGCTGCTTTCACTAAATGAGCACACTGTGCATCAACACATCAATTTGAGGACCACGTACCCAGTGCCTTATACCTACCAACTGGCAGACGCACCGTATTTGGTAAATGATTGATTTAAGCTCATTCTTCTGTATGCCTGCAGCAATAACAGATATTTAGAAACAACTTATCATTTTCCTTTCAAATAATCTACAGATACTTTAGTTTACCAGCTGAATCAAAAAACCTTATCTAGCTACAGAGTATGAATACCTCTCTTGTGAAGACATGTTTAATATTATCTTTTGGTTCTGTGTGGAAGCAATATCCTGAAACAGAGGAATATGAGTTTCAGCCATATCTACAAACCAGTTCATATGGCATAAAAGGAGGAAGGGAAAGCTTGGAACATTTCCTTTGGTCCTCCTCACTTTCCATATGCCAGTTGTGAATTATGCTTCATAAAGTAAATAACTAGTCAAGAGTGAAGAGATGAGTTGCTCTGGAGCACATCCGCAGGCCTGATGGGCTGACTACCTGTCAGATAATGTTGGAAGTAGGATTATGTCTGAAAAGGTTGACAGACCACAGATTTATCTCTGTAAATCAAACACTGTATGTTTAGCTAAACTCGGTGAACTTTAACTAATTGCCCATCACTACAGTAAATTCATATTGAATAATTTTCAAACAGCTAAATCCAAAGCTTACACTAATTTACTTGAAATACGGAGTTCTTAACTGGAATTTCTGCTTAAAAAGTTCAACTGGAAACAACACAGCAAATGCAATCTTTTAACCCTGATTGGTCAAGAGGAAGCCCCTTCTAAAAAAGACATTTTTAAAAAACAAACTAAAAATATACATAAAAGTATGCACTCCAAAACCCCCTTACTCCACTGGAGTTGAAAGTGGGAATCAAAACGTTACCTGGTCCTATACACATCTTATTCTTTTGTACTTTTTGTATTTTATATCATGTTCTAAAGTCATGAAGAGAAATTACTGTGGAACAGGAATTCCACTTGAGGAAAAGTACATTATAAAGATACCCAAATTTATAAAATAAATCTGGTAAAAAAAAGAATCGAATAAAACAATCAGAACTGCAGAACACTTTTGGAAAATAAAAAGAATAATTGAAGAAACAAACCCACGTTTATCTTTCAGTTTACAGTGGCATGAACGTGTTCTTGTTGGAAAGGGTACACAACAAATGCAAGGAATGCTAAAGAGACAACATCTGTGCTTGGTACCCATAGGAAAGTTGTAACCTTGCCTTGGACTTCTCTGAATGTCCTCCCCTTCCTTTGTCACTGAATAGACAATACAGTGCAGCAGAGGTGAAGCTGCTTTCTGCCTAAGCAGGGGAAGCTTCAAAGATTGCACTTGAAACAGAAAATGAGATGAGGAAATATTTTTCCAGAGTTCTGTATCTGCTCCTTATAGATGAATATTTGTTTCTTTTGAAAGAGTACAGAAAGGAATAGAAAGAACTCTCAGCCTTCAGCTCGCTCTGCCTTTCAGCAAAAAACCAAATCTTTCCAAGCTAAGGAAAGGATTTCTGCTATCATGCACAGCAATTCCTGAAGTGAACCATGGTTAGGAGCTAAGGGTCACTCCATTATAAAGGATCTTCATTTGCATGCACATACTTATCTCCAACAAGTGATGCATTTGCTTTACAACACTGACTGCCTTTCAAGTACCCATTTCTACTTCTTCTGTCCTCTGTCACTCAAGAGCAGTGAATAGAAGAATAAGTAAACAGAAGATCACTTTGCCACCTGCATCAAATAGGTGTAACCACCAAATACCTGATCTCATTTTTAGCAAGATAAGCCAGAGCACTCTGCATTTCAATATCTGATGCATTCTCTATACAACACCAGCTGTTAATTTAATTGGTCAAGAGGTACTTTTTAAAGAAATAAAATAAAATTCAGTCACTATTTGTCACTGGTTTTATAATCAAATAATTGAGCTCAGGATTTGAACTACTTCTAAACATTCCTACAAACCTGAAACAACTGCATGTGCGATCTACAGTGGAAGTGGTAGTTGCTTTGTATTAAATGCAACCTGTTATTAGCTGGAGGTGCACTTT
>JAOEHX010043285.1:0-31749 GCA_025448015.1 Bolborhynchus lineola | reverse complement strand
CTCTTGTTTTTAGGCTGCTTCTATTGCGATTCAATATTTCTTTTTTTCCACTTAAAAGTATAAATGATGCTTTAGGAAGGAATACATGTTAATATTTTACCAAAATGAAAATGTAATATAAAGTACAACACTGAAGCAGAAGCAGCCTTTTCACACAACATGTTTCTGTAATCATGGTACTGCTTGTAATACCGATGAAGTCATATACAAAACCTGGCAATGCACTGTAACCTACATTTAGAAGACCTGTCTAAAAACATATAGTTGCAGTCTGAGGAAGTCTGAGCATTGTTTCTAAATCAGCTTTTTGTCATTAATTCCACTATCCTCCTCCTTAATCTCTGGAGAATAAAAAAATGATCCCATTTTAAGGAAAGTTCCCACTTTCACTTAAAATAAGGTGTGTCATAATCAAGTCCTGGTAACCTAAAGCCCTACAAAAGCATTTTATGCTTTAAAACACAAGCTGTTCCAACAACACTTTCCAAACATATTCTACCTACTGTGCTTATTAGGTCCATTTATAAGTAACTTAATAAAAAAGTCCTTAGTAGTCTAAAGTTACAGCCATTCTATTTAAAGATGACAATGTGCAATTCAAATCCACAGGTTTTATACACTTCTGTCTATGTAATTCTCAGAGTAACACTGCTTTATTAGCAGTATTTTGCAGAAACCTATCTCTCAGATTGATGTTTCAGGGATATTTTAAGGACCCTCTGACATCATTTTCCCTTCTGAAATGTTCTGGGTTTTTGGCAGCATTAGGATAATTTCTCCAGCACACATCGCTATAAGAAGACACAACTCAAAGACAGCAAAGGGGTAAAGAATTTTGAGTAAACCTTTGCATTTCCCTCTGAGACATTCTGAAGTTTTTCCACACTACATCATAAAAAAGGGACATGCACGTCATAAAATCAAATAGACTGGAAAAGACCTTTAAGACCATCAAGTCCAACCATTATCACAGGACTGCCAAGACCACGTCCCTGTATTCCCACTGTTTTTTTCCCCACCCTATTTTCGTCGAGCTGCAACTTGAAAACCATTCCGTATTGCAGTTTGAACAACAGTGAGTGAACAGACAGCTTATCGCAGGTCCACAGTGAAGGAAGTTGACTTCTTTAAAGTTTGTGAATCTTTAAAAGAAGTTCCGCAATTTCTAGAAAACAATGATTATAACTTTAAAGAAACAGTAGAGATATGGAAGTTTATTAAGCATCTTTGACACAAAAGCCATGAATATCCAAGCTTATACTGATCTTACTGTTCTCCAATACAAATGAGCTATAAAGAAACTGCAGGGCATGACACGTGTTTTGGGAACATGGAAAATTCCAAGGCACATGAAAATCTGAACAGATTCCAAGCTCTTTTTGTCATGTCTCGACTATCTTCTCAGGTTTGCAAACAAATCTATTCATGACTACACAGGCCACATTATATCTCCAGGAGCTGAGGGCATTAAACAAAGATCTTTTTTGTTGTTTCAGTTTATTTTAAAATAAAAAATATCAAATTTTATCTCCAATTCGAGAGACTTTTGACAACTTAAACCTTTGCTTTCCTGAAAATATCACCAGATTTTCCCAAGTCCGGGATTGTACCACACAAGAGAATTGCGAACTGTGTTGAAGCTGATACTGCTGACACCCGGAGGGCAGAATGCACTGCAAACCCAGGCCTTGCACAGCAAGCAGAACTGCCTGTACAGCAGCATAACAAATGCCATACTCCAAAAGGTTTCAAACAGAACAAGAGCGATTGTTTAGTAAGAAACACAAGGTGCTTTACATTTGTTAGTCATTTCCCTTGCCCTATAATAACTTGCTTAATGTTATGTTTTACTTTTATTTATGAAAGCTTACTGTATTCATGCAGAAAGAGAATCATACTGCAGGTACATAGACAAAGCAAGTATGAAACAATCACAGGAAATCACAGAGCATTAGTTGCCAAAGTTCTGCAGGAGACAAAACCTACAAAGGATGGCATCTAATGACCTGTAGACAGAAAACCATCAGTGATAATTCAAAAACAGTCTTGATACTATGTGAAGCTTCAGCGCAAAAAAGAACCATAGTGACAATTTCAGAAAGCTCTCTGAACATTAAATGTTCCTGTGATGTGCCAGCAAAGCAAAAAACCCACATCATTTGTGCTATTCTGGAAGACAAACAAATACCCAACAGACTATTACAGCATTGAAGCTGCTCAGGGTACTTTTTACCAGCAAGTCTGTACATATGCATGTACATGGGCACTATATACATGTGCACTCCCTCTCACACACACCATCTTACCCCATATGGCAAGAGATAAACGTTTCAGTGGCTGTTTATATACACAGGTGTTTGCAAATGTGTGGCCTTAATACCAAATGACAAGGTCAGCTACACATCCACCTCTGCCCTACCTCCTGGCTCACCCATGCAAGCATGTCTGTGGTGCGGCAGGTCTTCCTAATGTATCTTCAATACCTGACAATTGATACTCAAGCACAAAATGTTTTTGTTTTGGTGTCATGATGTAATTTTATCCTCCATTAAACCTTAACATGGCCAGGACACCAGGAATTTTGGCAGACCTTGGATTATGTCTCAACAAGATGAAAATCAGTTTCTCTGTAGGTTTAATGTTCTGTTGGATTGCTTTGGCTTTGAATGTTTCAACCTCTCAACTACTTCTCTAACAGCCAGATCTCTAACAGACATGCAAGTTCAGCAGACTGCTAAAGCAGATTCTTAAAATTTTATACACACCCCCAAAATCTCTCATCACCTACGAAACTTGTTAATTCTTCAACAATACATCTTAAAAGATTTCCCTAAGTTTAAGTACAGCACAGAAATAGATACGAACTCTGTTCACTGGCATGATATATCGCTACTGCTTTAAAATCATGATTGCCTTCACTGAAGAGGCATCTTTCTGAAATGTATTTTCCTTAGTAATAGGCTCTATATTATTTCCACAGAAAATAAATACTCAAAATACTCCCTAAACATAATTTGAGCTTCCTTCGGAGTGCTCATCCATTAAGAAGGGAAATGAAACTTTTAAGTAAATCTCCCGTTCAGGTTTTCACTCTAGTAAAGAACATTTGAAGTAAAATACGCTTCTGCCAAATCCAGCAGTGGCATAAAGAGCAGCGTTTACATGGCAAGAAATTAGGAAATGCCTCTGGAATGTCTGACAAGATGGTAAAATATTTTTTTCTGGAGTTGATCATCAGATATGGTTTTGGGTTTATTTGGTGAGAAAAGCACGAATTTATTTCCAAACAGTTGATTCAACACCTTGTCAGATGTTAATCAGCCCCCAGTAATGGTGAGAATTGGTTTTGTTCTCAAATCAACTTCTGCTCTGTGAAGTCAGAAGAACCTTTTACATCCTCCATCCAATTTCTATCTGATCCATAATTCTTGCACAGCTTAAAGCTATGTAATTTGACAATGTAACTTGAGGACAGAAGGAAAATGCTCTACCCTCTTAAGGCTGCATTATTCCTCCTCTCTCTTTTACTGAGGAAGCTCTTGTCAGCTTAGTATGACTGACAGCTTCTACAGACTGACCTAAGGAACCTTTCAGCCCAAGAGCCTTCACACATCCCCTGGTAAGTGGTGAACTGAAGTTTTACCTTGGCCATTGTCTCATAAGCCATCAATGGTATCACTGGAGTTCCAAGGTCTCTAAAAAAACCTCACTGTAAACACTTGGAAGAAGATAAGTTCCTGTGGGGACACTGTCAATGAGATTCTCCCCCCACTCCCCCATTATCTTATTTTAGAAATCTGTTGACTTTAAGAAGAAATAAACTAAAAACACTCACAATAACCAAACATTTTCCCCATTTCAGTGTGACACGTCTGTTTTTCTTTGTAACTTCAATTTGTAAGAAAAGATGCAGAAAGGCTGACATTGCACTCCAGTAATATATTCATGGAGTTACAGGCGCACAGACACTGCTGCACAATCTCATCTACCTGACTTAAAATTACTTAAATAGAATCCTCTTCAACAGCAGGAAGAGAAAGAATTGGAATACCTAATGCATTAACAGAAAATGGAAGAAAAATCCCCAGAAATAGAGAAAAAGCGAAGTAAACACAGATCTAATGAAGAACTTCAGTTTCTTATTTTTAGGCATCTATCTGGAAGCCACTGTACAGTATTTATATGGTTCTGAATAACAATATTATGATGTTATGTACTTCCATGAGAGGGTAAAAGAGGATGAACTAATGCCTACACTGATAGATATACTAGTTATAATCTCACAGAATCTTATAGCCTATGTCACTTTTTCCTCAAAAAAAGCAATAAGGAATGTAATATACAGAGTTCTTCTACTGAAACAAACACAACAATTCACATCAAAGGCTACTTTCTGCATTACGTTTTGAAGAGAACTGAAAAGTAAGTTTTTCAAGGTTGGTAACTTGCTTTTACAGAACATAGCTCATTCTAGAATTTGGAATTAGACTTACTCAAAATATGTCACTATTGAAAGTATTATTAACCTACATCATCAATCTCTCACATCTGGTTTTATTCATCATTAAAATTGTAGCATCACATTGCAGCACCCTTTAAAATGTAACAGCATTCAAACTGAATCCAGCAATATAAATGTATTGCCATTAATCAGCACAGAGAGGTTTTAGGATGAGAGCTCGATTTTGGAGCTACATGCATTACAAATGTAATAGCTCAGCTACACTATGCTGGGGTTACAATGTGCAGCAATTAGAGGAACCACCTGTGCCACAGTTTCAGAAATTTAATGGAGTTACCAACGTGAAGCTTGTGTTTAAAATGCTGGTTGCCCAGGTCTCAACATGCCCCCTGAAACTGAAACTTGGCTGCAGCACAAGAGTAGGAAATGTAATTGCCCGGCAAAGTCAGACCTGTGGTCTTTTAAGCCCAATATACTATGAATGAATGGCCAAAGCTGCTTTGTAGAAAGATGCAAAAAATCATAGTCTAAAACCAGCCCACAACTTGCCAATACACAAAATACCTTCTTAAAAATATCCACCCCACTATTCCTAGAAGCATCGAGGTAATTGAATTCAGGCTCAGCTGATATTGCAAAATCTATACTTCAAAACTGATAGTATTTTCCACATCCAATAAGAAGCTATAAAGATTAAAATACATTTTTTGGTAGCATGTCTCTAAATTAAGATCATAATATGAGTAAAAGCATAGAAAAAAATAACATGGATCACATAAAGTCTTATCTATAATTCAGACTAGTTTGCTTCCTCAGCTAAACTATTCTAGTTTTTCACAGCAAATTCTTCTGTTTCATGACATTTTCTCTTTTCTGTCATTGACTTCCATTCTCTGTATTTGCAATAGCACTCTCCAGTTCAGTAGCTTAAGCATTAATTACTGTATGCTAAAAATATATTAAAAATTGGTCTTTTGCATTAAAATCTTAATAGGAACATGGGAACTTGACCAGCATCCTATAACTTCCAGCATATTTTCATCAGAAATTATTAATGTTTGCCTAGAAACAGTCTTCTGTGAAAATGAAGCTAAATAAGAATTACACAAGTCAGTGAACAGTGTAAAATATTGACAGGCAGTGTTTATAAGGGATCGATTAATACACCTGAACTGCTCAGCTCTCTACTGACTGCTATGGAGAACAACAAACTGGGAAAAAGAAAAGGTAGAAATGTGAGTTTCTTTCTTCCCTGTTGGTGAAAATTCTGAGAAGAAAGATAGTAATACCCTCAAATTAGTCTCAGTTGACTTACCTAAAAAAGGCATTCAACCAATTGCTGAAGTTGGCCATTACAAAGACATCACAAAAAACAGCACGCAATAAATCTCACCAAGGTATACAAGGAATGAGCTGGACATAAATAAAACAAGAGTTCTCATTCTTTGCAAGAAATAAGCAAGACATTTAAACTATAAGGAGAGAGAAACATGGGCTGCTATAGAAGGGAAAAGAAGGCAACACGCAGCATTTGCCAGGGGTCTGTAACAAGCACAGTATCCAGAAAGACTCATCATTTCTGCAATTACACACAACCAGTGCTTGTTCTAGGTACCTTTGCCCCTAAGGATTTTGCTGTTTAGGTTAAGCACACTTGTCATCTGCAGTGATTCCATCAACTGAACAATGAGTAACTCCGCCTGATTTTATAAATACACACACAGAGTAACATTTTGGATATCTTATAAGCTTCTTTTTCCCCATTAAACAAGATACTGACAGAACCTGATGCCAGGCTTAAGAACGTTCGATGTTGTGTATGACCCTTTCCTAAACTGTGATTGTGTATTTTCACAGAATCAGACTGGTTTGGGCTGGAAGTGACCTTAAAGCTCACCCAGTTCCAACTTGCCACGGGCAGGGACACCTTCCACTAGACCAGGTTGCTCCAAGTCCAATCCAACTTGACCTTGAACACTTCAGGGATGGGACAGCCACAGCTTTGGGCATCCTGGGCCAGCGCCTCAGCAGCCCCAGCATAAGAAATGTTTTCCTTATAGTGTCAATCTATCTTCTTTTACTTTAAAACTATGACCCCTGGTCCTATTTCAACAGATTCTACTGAAAAGTCTGACTCCCAGATTATGCCATTAGTTTGAATGCTTCCCACGTAGCTGATAACTACACAGATCTGGTTTGAATATTTCAACTTTTTTTATTTCCAAGTGTTTCTGTACACAAAAATGCATTAAACTAGGAATACTACAGAGATATTCTCTAGTTCCACTGTAATTATAATGCATCATTCCATACTAAGCCCCAGGAAAACTTACATGCAAATATAATTTCAGGACTCCTAAAAGAGCAATAAAAAAAAGGATGCTACTAAATGCTTTTAAAACTTATTTTCTTGATACACATACAAGGTTGGAGCTCTTTTTAGTCCTTCAACTATTACAAAAAGAAATGTAAGAAATGCCTATAGGGTCTTCTGCCGACAGATGAACTTGCCCTTGCCACACTGAGGGTCGCTCAGTAGCCAATAGAGTTGCATTAGTGCAGTGTGTCAGTCTCCAGAGACCTTTACTGGGTTGGGATCAGCACCACCTTAGCCAAATCTACAGAGCATTTAGGAAAGTCCCTGGCACTTGGCTGGCTTCAGACTAGCTGCTCAGCCTCCTTTTGCCTGCAATAGATTCTTGCCTTATGTACAGCTTGTTCCATGAAGAACAGTTGCTCTGGAGAGACAAAGAAAGGTTTGGGCTGTCCACAAAGGGACACTGCATTAGTGAATTTATTATAAGCTTAAAAAAAGACCCCAAAAAACTAAGCTGCTGGAGTAAGACTGCTCCTTCAGCACCAGAACCGGGTATGCAGCTTGGGAAGATGCAGAGCTACACATATTTCTCACAGTTTACTCACTGCTAAATGACGGAGGGAACAGTAAGTGCCCACTTCTGTAAAGAGCTTTCAGATTTCCAGGTAAAGGCAGCACAAGAAATACAGAGTAATACCCTCTTTTAACCCATCCCTTGTTTTGACTTCAGAATAAAACAGAGCGGTGAGGCAGGAGCCCATTAAATTGCTATTAACAAACCACTCCCCAGAGTGGAAGTATAAAACATCGAGAACTGTTTTTCAGGGCAAAAGTACTTCAGATAAAGTACTGTAAAAATGTATGGACAAGTCGCTGGAGAAAGTGCTTAAGACAAAGATGGTACAGCACCTTCAAATCACCTTGACTTTTGAGTATCAGGGACTTCAAATGCAAAAGTAAACAGAGAAGAGAAAAGAAAAGCAGCAAGTTGGTTGGTTACACTGCCAACTCCACAGATAGTGCGTCCTTTGTCTTGGCAGAGCTTTTCTACCATTTTCAGTAATCAGGGACTGCTGGCCATTACCTGCCTCTCTGCCGCTGGACACCCTGTCTTAGATCCTGAATTTAACCCATTACAGATTATTAAACTAAAAACACCAGCAAAAAAGAGTTAAGACACTACACAGCAATGGAGATTCTCACACAATGACATAATTGCCTAACTACTAATATAGATCTACTGCGGTGTTCAAGGCCAGGTTGGACTAGCTTTGGGTGGCATGGTGTAGTGGGAGGTGTCGCTGCCCATGGCAGGGGGGTTGGAACTGAATGATGTTCAGGTCCTTTCCAACCCAAACTATTCTATGATTCTATAAGATGGTATCAACACTTTATAACTAAACACTATTAGTTTGGGTATGCTGAGCAGAGAATCTCATTTTCTCCTGATAATGCAACAAGAAACTTTCCATGATTTGCTCTGTTACATCATAACACACAGGGTGAATATTGTATTTCCAGAAGGGAAACAAATTAGGGTTTTCCAGTCAAGATGGAAAACACTAGTAAAAAACCCGGGACAGCCTCTCTGTGCTGAGGTCAGAGGCCTGTCAATTCTTCACTACATGCTTAGGACATGATGGAACAGAAAGCAGCCCTGTCTGCAAAACAACCATTCTAACCTAATGTCAGCTAAATTACTCAGCCAGCAAGTCCCACACTGCAGCAGTGGTTTTCATCTCCCTCCTTTCTTTTCCATTCATTATGTATATATTAAAATATTAAAGCCCATGTGCATTACCTCAATAAGCAGTACTGCCGCAGAAGATTTTTTAACTAGAAGTGTTTCACAATAATTGGATGAGAACAGCATCACTGCTGACAAACAGAATTCAAATGTCCAAATGAAAACTAAGTTAGCCTTGCATATCGTTGGCTACTACTCAGGTAGCTGGTAAGTGAATACATGAATATCTTCTGTGTGTAAAGTAGTTTCTCTAAGTTCAGCTACCACATAGAGATGGAGCCCAAAGTCAGCCTTCCATCTCCAGAAACAGGCCTTACAAAATTCTACCACATGAACTCGGCAGCCTCCTTCTTTATGACTCTTTTTGAGGCTGGTTACTACAAACAATTCTCTGAAATCTCAGAAAAGCTTTGTTTCAGTTCTACATAGTTCAGTTCTACATAGGGCATTAAGAAAGGCTTTTGGAATTCTAAAGGCTTTAAATGCTTCACAAGCAACTGTGCCAAGTGAACTCTCAGAACAAGAAATGCCATCATCTACACTCTGTATGAACTCTATGGCTGATCTGGATACCTGCAGAGTCTTGGGATGAAACAGACAAAAGCACTTTAAAGAAATAAATACAACATTCAGCTTTCAGGTCTGAAGCACCTGGCACAGTCCTGCAACTGCCTGGCACTAGCCCATGTTACATGATGCCATTCACAAATGTCCTAACCCCTAGCAGTGGCATGTAATTCTCACAACCATCAATGGGCAATGTGCTTTGCCTTCAAGAGGGAACAGGTACTCTATGTCTTAGGCCACATGAAATTAGGATAATTTAATGAGGAATGTAACACCAATGTTGATGATTTAAAATGCTGAAACTTGAAAAATGTTCTGATACTTTCGGTGTAAAATTTTATGCAACTCTTTTGTACAAGACCTTAGAGGGAATATTTCTCATACTATCTGAAATGCATTCTGAAGCATTTACACTACTAAAAGCAAGGGATGGGTAACTCTCTTCAACCCGTGTATCTTATTACATGCTTCAGATGAATAATAAACTCAGGTGTGACTAGTAACAATTACATGGCACCATCTTTTTGAAGGACATTGCTCAGATTGTGTGTACGCCATTGGCATTTCATTGCATATTTCCATTTGTCAGGTAAATTCTTGTCTGAGAAGAAAATTAAGATGCATTAATTAATCATTGTTTGTCTAATTCAAATAATTGAGTTATATAGCAACAGCAATATTTACAAAGTCAAGAGTTGAAAATACCACTTCTTCAGGGTTGTCTACCAAACATTCCTAAGTACTTGACACACGCTCTATCAACATGTGAACACTCTCATGCATACCAAGATGAGAGAATCCATTTGAAAGACAATTCATCAATCTTCAACACTTTCTCCAGAGAATTGTAATTAACACAGTAGCAATTATTCAAATGGATGTCAAATTTAGACCCATCTAAAAACCCTAAGCAGGCTGGAGGTTAAAGTCTACTTTAGTTCCTTTTCCCCTCCCTTCTTCACTTCTTCATCCTGCTTATAAGTAGAATTTGTCTGAAATGCCAGTACCTCTGTGCACTACGGCCATAGCTTTCATGCTAAGCCACAAGAGTAATATATTATCTAACATTACTGCTTTAATTACAAAAACTGTAAGCCAAAATGCAAGCACAGTAAAAACAGATTACAACACAAATACCTGCTTTTAACTAGCTTTGAGACTGTTTATGGAGCTCTCTGCACTAAGGTAATATGCTAAGACTCAGTTTGAATGGTACTATGAATAGATTTTCCTTATACACCCATATTTATATTTAGCAGCAAAAGCAACCTTAAATCTCACAATAATGCCTTGATAGCAAAAACTGTAAGTTAATTATTGGTCATCTTTTTTATCTCTTGCTATTCTAGTTGTGATAATTCCAAAGCACTTAGATCACATGTGTAAGTCATCAGTCCACAATTCCTGACTGTAAGCAAAAGCTTTCCATTATACAACTGAGGTAGCAAACATGCTTCTAAACACTCAGCTTCTCGAAGTAAAATAACAAGAATTTAAGAGATGCCAGCTGAACAGTACAGCAGCAACGGCATTTCTTTACCACGGGTTGTTTAAAGAGATGCCCAAATATGTTCAAGACACATACTGGGTTTTTTTTAAACCTGAGACTAGCATTTTTAAAGTCCCTTATGGATATTTCTAACTTTGTAACAGATACTTAATGATAAAGATGATGACATACTGTTCCAAGTGAAAGGCAGCAAAGTAGGCTACTCAAACATCATTTCAGCTGCGCACGAACCAGGATGTGTTAAAAATGCACCTACCACATTTTTGGATTTGAACACTGATCAATCTTCTCATCAACCCACAGGCAGATGTAAGCATGTCAAAAATCAGTTTATTTACCTGCCACATAGAAAACGATTCATGATGCTCTCAGCAAAGTAGATAAGCTCTGACTGAAGATTTCTATTGAAGTATGTTTCAGTCAAATAAGTACTGTGCACCCAGAAACCTAATTAATTCTCAAGAACTCATTCAATATAATCAATGTAAATGTAAATATAGAAGTCAGCCTTCTATAAGTGAATAGCTCTGTCCTCAAGCAGAAGACACACAATTCCTAAAACTAAAAGGTTATTCCTATAATTCCTTTTAATTAGAATTGTGACGAACTTCCATGTCAAATATACACCTACTTTCTTTTATTTTAAAAAACAAAAGCCACAGCATACTTTAAATTAAACGAAATGTCCAAACACTATCTAAAACCTATCAGAAGTCATTAAAAAGCAGTAATATTCTATTGACCCAACTGCCTTTTATCTTACAGAAGCTAAAAATGTGGTGGCGGTACTTCAGATGGATTGCATAAAAGATTCAGATGCTGAAACTGAACAAGGGAAGTTCAGTGTTCCCTTTGACTCCCCAGGTGTACTGATAATATGGAAATAGTAAAAACAGTGTCAGTAACATCAAATTCAGAAGTTCCTACATAGTGCCTATTATGCATCTCACTGTACTGATTTGATTTTGCTGCGTGGACTGAAAAATGACCCAAAACGTGTATTGACAGACCACATTAAATATTTGATAAACATACTTTACACTTAAATCTAAAGCAGAAGGAATCTGAATGCGCTTTCCTTATAGCTGCGCTTTCCAGGTAGTGAAAGACTGCAGCAATAATGGCATGCATTAGACCTGCAATACTTTGGATATATATAGGAGAGGGCATTAGTTATTATTAACATTGCCAAAAAAAATTAGACTTATTTGGCAAAAAAATGGAGCAGCTTTACAGAAAGACCCATACTAGAATACTTACCTCTGGACAGAAATGTGCTTTAACTAATATTAGAGAGAAAATATTGCTGAATCAGACTTTTTTAATAATATCATACCCCAGATCCAAAGAAAAAAGGTCGGGGAGAACTGGTACAGCAGTAGTGCTGGGGACACACTTTAACCTGGGCCTCTGCGATGAATACCACCTAATATCATTCTTTATTATATTCTCATTACAGGATTAGTAAACTTGCAAAAAGCAAGTATATTTTTGGAAGAGGAAGCAACATCTCTTGAAAGCAATTTCTAATTACTATTTTATAGCCTCTATGAGCAAAGCATCTACTCAAAGGATCATCTCTATACTTAAAATCCTGAAGCTGAAAACAATAAGGATACAGAATAAGCTTAGGAGAAAGAATCCACACAAACCTGATGTACATTCAGAAGTCCACACGACAAAGAACATACAGAAGTACAATGAAATGAAAAACTAGGGGAAGAGGACAGGATTTTTTATTATTAGTTCCATGACCAGATAACAAAACATTTTTACTGGAAAAGTCTATAGTTATAATGCAATGCATTCAAGTGCAACTTCTCATTTACAGGCTTAACCAATAGAAACAATGCAGTTAAATATATGTTAAATGAGTTTTACTTTGCCAAACCTGTCTGTATGTTTCATCAAAAGTTTTTTTTCCCAGTAGGAAAATGCGGTACTGAGTAGTGCCCCCATGCAGGCTGCCATTCCAGATGAACAGAACTCCATTCCCTTCTTGTCCCAACCTCCTACTCAGTCACTGTGTGTCTCACTCTAAGTATTTTACAGACGTGACCACATGAGCACAAACATACACTACAAGGGGCAGCAGTGACCTCTGAAAAAAAAGTCTTTGGTAGAATAACATTCTTCTGGGGTAGTTGTAAGTTTACAGTAATTGGAGTTCTCCTACTCAAATAGGATGATCCTTCCTAGGTCCAAACCTACTCACCCAAAGCTAACAGTGAACACATGCCACTGCAGAGGTTTTTCTTTTGGAAAGCTGTGGCCCGTTGGTTTTTTTTTTGAGCCAAAATGCTTAAGAGCACCACTAGCAGTGATGCTACAGTTTGCTCCTTTTAATTAAATTTACTCTCTAAAACCACTGGAAGCAAACACAACAAAAGCCAAATTTTCACAGTCTACTGGTTGTAACCATTGAGGGGACTGTAACCTTCTATAGTTTTCATTTTCACCCTAGGTAGATGCAAACACAATAGGCAAGTTTGCCACCAGACAAATCTAGAGCACATACATGAAAATGTACACATGGGAACTTACGGTATTGCTGAGCATTTTTTGGAAGGTGTTTTCTTATTTGTGTCCTGTTTTGGTTTTAGGCTTTCTTTAGGGGCTACCTGTTACCAAATAATTAATAAACCCACAAAAAGCAAGCAAAAGTCATTATTTCTCCTCACTAGATTTAAACTAACAGCCAAAACTGACACACAAAAATGAAATCTGTGTCCTAACAGGCAGAAAGCAACAGTTTGTCTTCTCTATGACATCTACCATGACAAGTTCAAGCTCAAAACTTTGCTGTACAAGTCTAACTTCCAAAGTATCAGCACCTATATCCTTTTTCCTGTGTGTTAAGGATATATGCTGGTAACAGCCAGTGCAGCAAGCTATCAATAACAGAAACTCCTAAATTGTGCACTGTGCATAGACAGCACCGTACAATTTGCTGTGTGCTTGCCAATCACAACCACATGACCCAGGCAAGCCAGAAATCCCCTAACCTCTTCTTCCCAGAGCTTTTATTTACTTTTCCTTCCTTCCACTGAAACATGGAGTTAACTGCTTCCTAAACTCTCACTGGATGAAACTCTCCAGAATACTCAGTCTGTTGATGGTACCAATGAGAAAACTGTCATCATCCCTTCCATTTTCTAAGGAGAGATATGGAAGCTGCAACAGAGTCCCTGTTTTTTTAATGCTACAGTTCACTGCTTAAGAGATTTCATAGCCATATTTTTACATAATGGTCTTACCCAGTTCTAAGAAGACCTGCAGCTGGCCAGAGCTTGGCAATGGATTACCTAAACCTTTTCTCACAGAAAATTTCCCAAACTCCTTAAATTTAAAAGCCAGACCCCATTAGAATATCAACTGACACATTGAAATTGCAAACACACAGAAGTCAAAGTGACTACATAAAGCACAAGAGAAATAAAAGGGATTTTGAACTAGCTCTGGCTCTATTGTTGCAGAGGAGTCACTGGTTTTGGAACTGGGTTCAGTCATCTCGCTGGTTTCTCAGATGCAGCAGGGTTTGCGCAATCTCCTCTGGTCTCTGGAAAGCTTTTCTTTGTCACCACTGGGTGACAAATCTCTCCTCAAGCCACAACACACAGAAACCATCTCTCGTACTGAGCTTTCTCAAGATATGGAAAACCCCCAGATTTTGATGAAGGAATCCTTTCAGTTCTGATCTGAGAGCAAAAAGAAGCTCTGAATTAAGAATTATACTGGAACTGGAGCAAAATTAATTTCTTAGTATGAGCATATTATGTAACTTCTTTTTATTTTTTTCCATAAGATCAGGCATATGGCAAATAAAAATAACTGCATACCCTCTTCGCTAGCTAGATGGAAGAGGGTAGGAGAATCCGCCTTTACTTTTCTGGTCCTCTAGAAACATAGCCACCTAACACTAATCTAACCCTAGCTCATGGAGAATTAGGCAGATATACATGCTTTATTCCTAAGAGAACCTCATTCGGCCAGCACATGCTAACATACGCTTTTGATTTTATGTCAAACAACTACAATTTTCAATTTTAAATTAAGAGTATATTCTTTAGTGTAAAACATTTTAAAAAACTGGGGAATACGGGGTAGTGCCATGAGCTTTGATGAAAAGTAAATGCAGAGTAACTTCAGTTCACAAACCGCATGCAAATGGTACAGCATAAGCAGAGGAGAAGTGTGAATACAGAGAACATCCAGTTGCTGAACTTTCTCTCCAATTTTCTTAAAACCAGCTTTGCAGGAAGCAGTAATTGCTTAGACTAAACCAGTAAACCAGACTAAGTCCAGTACAATATATTGTCTCCCTCAAGCAAATGAAGCTACTTTATTGTTATTTTGACTTTTATAACTACACGCAGTAGAACTTCTAAAACAGAACATATCTAAGACCACTACTTTAAAAAGGACTATCAGCTATATGCCCAAACTCTTCCTGGTGTAAGAAGCTGATAGTTTTTTACAGCACCACCAACAATACATTAATTATACCTAAGGTTTTCACAGTACCTCAATGACTAACAGTAGCTCAAAGGTTTTCAGTGAAAACTGTTGGTAAACGTTTGCAACACAACTTTTGCCTGTTCAGTTTCTAACTCAAAGGTTTTTAGAAGGCATCTTACCTTGTCCTCTTGGTGTTCGTTTCCTGCGATCTCTGAACGCTGCTCCTGACTGCAAGGCCTCCAGCAGACTATCCATCACTCCCGTCTCATCACCCTCTGAGAATAGGAGACAAACAACATTCATCTCAGTGCAACTGAAATCAGACTTTAGAAAGAAAAGAACTAGCAGTGGTGTCAAGTTTACGTAATGCTTCCAGATAAGAGCTGTGTACATTTTAATGTAATGGATGCTGTCAGTGCTTCAGGTATTACTGTCTGGTTTTTGTATGATGCTCTATTAAGCAAAATTGATGACAATCCTCCGGTTCTTTCAACTTAGAGATGTTATCTCATGCATTATTGATGACATCTCCAGCATGCAGATAGACAACTGCTGGTGAATGACTGCTGTTCTGCTGTGGAATTCTTTTAAGATTTTCCTGAAGTAGAAACAGGTCATTTCTTTTTCATTTAACCAACACACATGGAAAGCCTAATGAAAGGTGGCACAAAGGTAAATACTGTAGTATTGCAAATATTTATATGTTGCCTTACACCTTCACGCACTAAATCCTTGAAAAAACCCCAAACAATTGTCTATACAATGTGGGAGGATACATACACTGCACACTACACATGTAACAGTGCCCTATGGGTGATCTTTGAGATCATGAAAGAACAGAGGGAAGAACCATGCTGTGAAAGTAAGTGGCACAACATTTCTTAAATAGCTCAATTCCGTATCTGTTCAATCTTTCTTTTTTCATATCCAAGCTAACCTGTAAGCTTTAAATAGCTGGACTTTATGGTACATTATGGAAATCTGTGTAGAAAGATGACTTCATTTTCACGTATTTAAGTCTTTAACTTCCTTTGCAATTTCAGTCTGCTATTAACAGCTGATAGCAGCATGAGAACTAGAGGTCAGAGAACTGCAGTGCTATGAAACTACTGATGAATGCCTCTTTTTCTGTTCACATGTCTGCTAGAACCCAAAACTAAGATAGAGACTAGACTGCAGGTAGGTGGACATTTTAGTCACATCTCTCAGACTTCAAGCTAATACAAATTTCCCCATCACAGAGTGGGAAGATAATTACTTTGTGCATAAGATTTACATTACAGTAAAATACTTCTGACTCACACAAAGTGTAGGAGGTTAAATGCACATTCAAGCTCTCAAATGTTCAAGTCTAGAAGCAGCTTATTAATGCAAAAGGTATTCTGCCCCAATTCTCTATTACATTTAGATTTATCAGACTAAACCCAGACCTCATGCAAGAGCACACCAATCCTAAACCATTCCTGGTTCAGATTTCGACATGATGATGATGATGAGTGCAACTACTCAGTAAATTTAAATGATACACCAAGGTAATTCAAACTATTAGTATAATATACAAACACATACGTAAAGTTCTCTCCCATGTAAGATGAAAGGGAGCAAAGCAAGAGCAGCAACTAGCAGAAGAGTCGGAAATACCAGGTTTAATTATGTTACTTCTAAACCCCTGAAAAAACTAAGCTCCTGCAAAAGAAGTAAATTAGCTTCTCTCAATTCACACTCACATCTATGAGGCCTCGTCTAAACTTGTCAAAGTACACAACATAATTATTTTCTTTGTGCTCTTTATCCTACACATGCCTATTCATTGATTTGTTGTTGGCTCTGTATTACATTTAGTTTCTAATCAAAAGTCTACAAATACAGTTTGTCCAAACTAAAACTCATCAAGCAGGTCTGAAACATTTAAAGAATGTGACTGTAATACATAGTATTGGTTAATATATTCGAATATTTCATGCACAGAAAAATTACAATATCACTTGATCTTCATTAAAAGAGTTGGCAGAGTTTACTCAAAAAGACAAAGATCCTTCAATACTTCATAAATGTTTATGAAGCCTTCCACTTTCTGCTGAGTGTGCTGCTCCACCTCTAATTACGGCAACTGCTAAAATCCGCTCTGTTGCTTGAATATCAAAATATACAATAACGAGACACATGAATGAAGGAAGCTGTAGAACACAGCAAGGAGATTTTTGACTCCTCATAGTCAAACTCATATTATGTCATATTATCTCAGCACTGCGTTTCAAATTCCTCAGGTGACGAAGTGGGAACTGTACAAAGAACTGCATTTTCAGTCAGTCCTCATTTCAATTCTTTAAACAAATCAAAAGAAATGTCAGCCTTTCCCTGCAGCTGTTGCTGAGGTACTTCACATATTACCACCTATCTCCTGGATTGGCTTTTTGGTTTTATATAGTACTGTAAAAGTCATCCTCTTGCAGGTCCCACAATTTATACCAGTTTAGCCAACAGATTTTGGCCATTTTAAAGGATGGTAATGCAGAAAAAACCAACTTTCTTCTTCCACAGAACAATACTATTGCTTCTTCCACTGCTGAAAAGCCCCAAGCATGGTGAGAGGCATAGACAGAGGAAAACAAATGAACAAATAAAGTCACATTTGAGGTGAGCAGGCAATCTTGGTATCAAGACAACTAACCTCTTCATAATTTTTAACCACTTACAGCAAACAGAACAGAAGAAGGGAAAAAGAAGAAGAATTAGAGTAGGTTCAGAACCAGTGTAGAAGTGGATATGAAAATGGATGTATCTCAACATGGTCAAACTGGGTGAACTTTTCACCTCAATGTTAATGCACATAAACAGTACTACCTTTTGAAACAAAAGACAAGTCAGATAAATGACCATGGATGAGTGATGAGTAATGCCAGATCAGCTAATACAAAGTTCTCTCCACTGACACTGAAGCAAATGGCAAATCTCTATGACATTAATGTGCCATTTGAAATGACCATATACCTATTACTATTATTATTAAATCTTCACCTGGTGATATGAAATGCCTTTCAAGCAAGTTTTGAAGTGAACAGAACACAAGATTATGACAGTATAGTTCTGCCCTACATATCAGACTATATTTATGGTTTTATGCTATTTGTTAACGCAATACACTGCACTTCATCTGGCTGGAAAAATTCTCTCATTTATCTGGTCTTCAACACTGGATACAACAGCTGCTTAATTCATTAGTGAGAGTGCAAAAGATGGTCCTTAGAAAAATATCTGGCTAAATAACAACTGGTTGTTAACAGAGAGGAAGCTTTAACAGCTGAGAGCTTATCAACTGAACTCTTCTGAAAAACTAATAAATGAATTCGATGTAAGAACAGAAGGCATACAAATAAGCAACACAAGCATTAGGAAAGATAAGACCGCACATACATGAGATTTTGACTGACTGGAAAAGACTAAAATAATAGAAATAAGTGTATATAACTTCAGGTGCAAGCTAGAAGCTTTTCATTAGGGAATGAACAATATAAATAGTGATCAAAGAAACAATGATGAACGACCTATCTGATCAGAGTGTTCAAAAGTCACATACTCTATTTCTAGTACTAGCACACTGTGTACAAGTTTAATTACAGCATTCACACAAGACAAATGACAAGTTGAAAAGCTTTTACAATAACCAGGGGAGTGGATTCTAACGAGAAATGCCTAAGGCAGCGCTATCTCTTTAGACTACATAAAGCAGCCACTGAAAGCAGGTTTGAAAACCTCCTCCTGTGCTTAGAATCTGCAGAGTCCCAGAAGAAGAAACTCACCCCAACAGATATCTTTGCCAAGAGAGTGTTGTTTTGGTACAGCAGGAAAACATTTAGGCTGAATTAGTGGAATTATCTTGGCAATCAAAACCAATGTTCTAAACACATTTCAAAGAAGATTGTAGGAATAAGCCTAGACATTTTAAGGATGAAGCAAAAAAACTCTGAAAGGAATTATATGACATTGAACAGGCAACAGCAGAAGCAGAAGTTGTATGATCTTTTCAACCCACTCTACCTAAAGCATCAATCAGCAACACCTTACTGATGGCGTATATTGAAAATGGTACATGATAAAATGGGGATGAGTGAAAGAAACCCACTGTTGTCATTTAGGCTGCTGTGTAAGTTACAGCGTGAAGAACAGCATTCCTGGGTATCTGGAGTGGTGAACTAAAGTCTTTACTTCTGAGCAAGTGTTTTCATTTCCAAATGTCTTGTAGTGCAGATGACATGAGGATGATGAGGAAAACTGTCCATCCAAATAACAACTGCTTCTTTAGAATATCTATCAAGACAACATATTAGAAAGTGTCTGACCAGGTATAACCAATCTGTCTTGATTTTTCTTCATATAACACTGAACTCAAAACTTTACAATCAATTAGCAATTTAATTCTGATGTAAAGTACTTACCAAAGAAATAAATATCAGAGAGAGACAAAGCATATAATCTATTCCCAGAACATTAAAAAGGGGAGATTTAGGTTATAGATACGGAAAAAAATCTTCCCTGTGAGGGTGCAGAGATGCTGGCACAGGGTGCCCAGAGAAGCTGTGATTGCCCTATCCCTAGCAGTGTTCAGGCCAAGATGGAGCAAGGTCATCTAGTGGAAGGTGTCACTGCTCATGGCAGGGGTTTGGAACTGAAGGAGCTTTATGGTCCCTTCAACCCAAACCAGTCTGTGACGCTATGATTATTTTCAAACTTCAGCTTTCACAGGATGAATAACCTGTCCCAAACTCAAGCCATTCTTTCTATTTTATTCACCACCAAATGGCAGGTGGAGATGCAACAACAATATTAACATTGCAATTTAAAATATTTGGAAAGAAGGCAGGAAAAGAAACATTTTCTGAAAAGGTAAAATTAATGTAAATGGGCCTTTGCATGTGCAAAGGAAAAATTAATGTAAATGGGCCTTTGCATGTGCAAAGGAAAAATTAATGTAAATGGGCCTTTGCATGTTGCAGGAAAGACTACAGCAGTGCACAAGCCTTAAGGCTCCCTCTGTAAAACATTAATTCAAGATTTAAAAGTTTAAGAATCAATATGTGAAGGACTGAAAGTTTTAAGCATCCTTCTAGACAAGTCCTGTTATCACTGAGTCTCCCTTCTGCTCCGTAGGTACATGTAATTTTTTGTCGCCCTACTTACATGGAAGATTTGCCTCAACAAATACTTAGGACAGTAATGTTAGAAAAAAAAACCACATCAAGACATTTGCTGCTCTGCCTGCCTTATGTTGCTGGTGTCTACTGTATAAGAACGTGCGTAAAAACAGTCCAGAGATAAAGCCCATCAAGCACATCAGGTCTTTCACCCAACACAAATAAGCACATGGAGCTGACATTTAACTTACCTCTGGAACACAGAGTAGGGATTAGTGTCTTCATTTTAAGCAATAATTATTTGAAACAGCCTGCTCTTGCAATGTATTGTGACTATACCTGATATACAACTACAGTTCCTCAGTACAGGTAAGCAATTTATTTTAGTGTAATCCACGCACTGATAAATCAACCATGAGGACTATGTTCTAAAGGTAGAAAACAAACACTTGAGAATAATGGAGAACGCTTGGGCTACCTTTTTTTCACAGACACAACACAATCCCTCACCTGCTTCTCAAGCCATTTTGTCTGTTTTAACAGTTCCTCTGAAACAAAGGAACCATTTCAACATGGAGATGAAGATGAAATATTTCTCTGTGCTATCAGTGCCAGCATTTTATGAAATACGACCCTTAAGTTAGATTTACAATCCTTTTTGTAGATATTACATTCCTTTATCACTTCCTGACAAATCTCATCTAAACCTCAGAAAGAGACCCCAAACAACCATACCTCCTGATATTAAATGCAAAATCACGTTATTTTCTATTTATAACTTATGATTAAAATGAAACCTGAGGTTGACAAAAACTATGCAGGTAAAGTATCATTTTTGCTCACCTGAGGAGCAATAAAGGCTCAGCTGAGCCAAGACAGCAACAGGTCTTACTGGTTTCTTTTTTTCAAACCAACTGCTGCTCAAATTTCATACTGGAAACTGAAACGTGTTTAGTCTGTTGTAGCTTAGGAGGCTTTTAAAGTCATTAAGAGAGCCCTGCTAAAGATCACATTAGAAAACATGTGGTAGTGCTCTTTTTAGGGGGACTAACCTGGACCATGAATGATAAATGTATCACAGCTCTTCTGTAGACTGTATACAAAGATGGGAATATTGAACTGCTCGGGTTTCCTCTGATTCACTAAGCATTCTAGAACTTGTTGCTGCAGTAGTGGCCACCCCTGGCAGTTTTAACTTTATGAGTTCTTAGTTTCGCACCTCTAAACAATCATCTCAAGCTGTCCTAAAAATAGATTCGTACCTTCTTCAAGAAAAGAACTGGCAATTTCCCTGAAGCCAAGCTTGCTTCTGAGGAGCTATTTTTAAAAAATGGAGAAATATTTAACTTTCTTTTTCACTCTTTCTTGCATAGTGAAAGGAATACTTTTAACATCCTTTCCCCTCATTACAGAATACAAAGGAAAAGTAGATTCAGGTAAGGTCAAAGTAAATTTGGAAGAGATTTTATCTAAACATTGCCTCCAAATGTCAGCTAGGCTTCCATGCACTAAATAAACAGTCACATTTTTTCCAGCTTTAAATGTTCAGTATATACTAAAGAAGGGAATTGGAAACTTAACAAGGAGCTCCTGGACAAACTCAAACACACAAAGGAAGCCTGCAGAGGATCGAAGCAAGGCAGCCTGGGAGGAATACAGAGAAATTGTCTGAAGAAGAACTAGAAAGTTAGTGAAACCTATTTCAGCTTCTTTTTGTGGGCTCTATTGTACAGAACTTTACCTCAGCCTTTATTAAATTCTCATCTATCAAAAAGGTAGGAATAAGCATCTTCTAGCAGATTTTTTCAGTACCTTCACAATAATGGGGGTTCTTTTTCAGTTTGCACTAGAAAAGAGGCTATTTTGATCAGAACATAAAAAAATCCCAATAACTACTACTGTTCTTAACACAAAATCTAAGAACTGAAGTAGCAGTACTGATGGGAAAATAAAACAACAAAATAGCTTCAGGTTTTTGAAGTACTTGAATAACTGGGGAATATATAAGCTGCACTACACTTGAAGCCACAACAGACCTCAGCCCATGCATCCAAATCATGCTCCACATCCTAGCTATTTTGTTTCTCCAGCGCAGATTCTCAGATAAAGCTCCAAGAGGCCCTGGGAACACGCTTTTGTTTCTGGACTGATTTCTTGCTTTCTCTTTTACTTCTCTACACTGATTACTACAGGAATACCCATAGGGTTTACTGCTGCACTTTCTTCAGTGCACTTTGCAAAAACATCTTGTAGGCATTATTACAAATATCCTAATTGCAAACTTATCTGAGTTAATAGAAACATAGGTACAGCATAGCCATATGGGATAAAGTTTACAGGCACTTCCAAGGAAATTCTTCATGAATTTGGGCCCTTCCTGAAAGAGTCCAGTCCAATGCCACAGCAGGTAACACATGCTGGCTACCTGCCTGCTTCTCCAAGTCATCTTAAAATTATACTTGTATTCACATCTTGCACTACCCTATTTTGCCTTGAACCTGTAATTACTTTTCATAACTCTAATGTGTCCTATATAAACTTTTGAACAAGACTTTCCATTCATAATCAGCATCAGAATTTTAATTGCAATATATTCACTTAAAAAGGTCAGTTTTCAGTGTCTTTTGGAAAGTGCTGTTTTCTGTTCTCATATATTTGCATTTCATTCATTTGCAAAAATCATTCTGCATGCATAATAAATACCTTCAGGAAGCACTTTTCCTTGGCATTCCAGATTAGAATACAGCCTCATGACCGTTATTTACTTTTTAATTAAAGGAGAACAAGTTAGGACAGGGCAACTGATAAGTGAACCTATACCTCATGTCAGTTAAAAACACCAAAGCAAATCCTTGCTTACATGCCAATTAAGCTCCCTGTTTATGATAACCTGATCTCAGGCTTAATAAAGGTGACAGAATGAGAAAAACACCGTTTTGTTGTACGGGCAGGTCATTGAAAACAACTTCTGAAATGTGCACACTTCTTCATGTGCTGAAAATGTCACAGTGGTCAAGGTCTACTTCAGCAGGAATGTATTGATTTGAAATGCATCAGCATTACCCCTGGGGCCTCATTCTGCACAGACCTATGGCCCTAGCAAGGATAACTTTCACTAAACTTCAAAAAATAGGCTTTAATACGGATTACTTAGTAACAAATGGGAAGACATTGCCTCTATGTGGGAAGAAAAAGACTGCACTGCTTAAAACCAAAACAATAATGACCATATGATACTTAATCAATTTTATGCGTCTGTAACCAAGTTCTACTGTTTGAAGGCTACATTCCAGGCACAGCACTAAACAGCTTCTCATTTCTGTGATTAGCAGATCCATAAGGCAGCACAAATCATCAGTGCTTTTAGCATTAGGAAACTATTTTCTTTACAAAGTTGCTTATAGTTGAACAACTGTTCCAATATTTTAATGTAAAAAACAGTCTTGGGAATTCATTTTGAGGAAGGAAATTTCCTTTTATATCCTTGCAGATTGTTGGGTTTTGGGGTTTTTTGTTAGTGAAAGTTCATTTTCTTCAGAGCAGCTGGTATGGGGCTGTGCTTTGGATTCATGTTAGAAACACAGAGATGGTTCTGTTACTGCTGAGCAATTCTTACACAGAGTCAAGGCCTTTTCTGCTCCTCACTCCATCAGCGAGGAGGCTGGGGATCCACAAGAAGTTAGGCATAGATGCAGCAAGGACAGCTGACCCCAACTGACCCAAAGGATATTCCATACCAAAGGGCATTGTACTCAGTACATAAACTAGGGGGACACCCAGAGGGATGCTATTTGTCTTCCCAAATCACTGTTATGCATATGCAAGCAGCTCCGTGGGGCTCAGTTGTCAGCTGTGGCTAAACCATAACAATGTTTTTAGTTAAGTTTGAAATAACATTGTCCAATTTACATTTCAATTATTTCCAGTCCTAAAACAACTTTAGCCAATTGTACTGATGCCACAAAAAAAAATCAGAGATTTCAGTGCCAAGACCAGAACTGACCAAGGCTGATCCTAAATTCATTTTGAGTTGACAATTATAAAATCAAGCCGGTTAACAAAGAAACATCTCTGTGACACATAAGATACTCCTCAGACAGTTACTGCTTTATAGGAGCCTTTCAACCTTACAGAAGAAAACTTCTGTAACTCTTCTTATTACAGTCTGCAAGAAACAGAACTTTTTGAAAAGCTTTTATTTTAGAGAAGAATCAACTGCATGCCCATATGATAGAGAATCAACAATATTTCATCAAAGTTCTTAAAGAAATCTTGGCCAGCTCCTGACAGCCGTATCAGTATAGGCTCACTTTTATCAGACATTAAATCTCAAAAGAAAGGGAGTAATTAGTTCAGACTAAAGTGCTGAATGCCATTTCTTAGCACAACAGCTCACAATACACCCTGTTTAAAACAAATTAAAAGAATAAAATTCTCCAAAGGATCTTTATTAAGCTTCATTGTCATGAGTTCACTTTGCCAGTGGGGGCTGGCAAGTCCAGCATGCCATTCCAGGACTTTTCCTACTACGTGTATGTAGTAAAAAGCAATGGCAAATGTCAAGCTGTAACTTGTCTGTGGTTTTGAATCCTTTCTACACAGATTCCAAAGTGACCCTGAAACTACTTTTTTTTCCATGTTGATTAACTGATGTCGCATGGACTGGACAAGTATGGAATCTGAATATGGCACTGTGCATTTAAACCATGACAAACACAGACATCAAAACTTACTGAATTTAGAATGCGTAGCCCAAGTAAAGTAAACTGGATATAGATTTGAGTATACGTTTCCTCATTAATACAGTTCCCTGTTTTGTTACACTAGCACAGTCCAACTACCCCTTCTTCAACTTTTCTGCAAAGTTTCCAGCTGGTATTTCTCTCATCACTGCAATACTTCACTGACTAAAGAGATGTTTCGTTTTTAGCTTTTGATGGCTCCCTGAGAATCATTTTTTATGTGGTGAAGCTGAACATTCTGTACTCTCAAGACAAATGTTACTACATTACAGCTCTCACCTTATGGAACATGACACTGAATCATGTCTCTCTAAGTTTAAAATCTGAATTTTCAGACCTGCAAAGTCACACTTTTACCTTTATTGACCATCTGGCAATGTCTAAAAAAAACCCAGCCATCTTTCCACTTTGTTTGCAACAAAAATCTATGCACTGCATACAGAAGCTTTGTTTCTGCTGCACATTTAGAGATGAAATGCAGTATGTTTAGAATTTTTAGTATCTTCTAGCAGTGGACTGCACAACCCAGCAACGACCAGCAACTTCAAGTTGAAAGTCTGATTATACAGGCAGCAAAGAACCACTGACATAAACATCACAACGCTTAAGTTCATTTAGATCTCTCATTTGAAAAGACTTTTGTCTATAAAGTAAATGTGCTTTGGTGCCTTACAGAACTTTTTCTTCTAAGTATACACTGCCTTAGCATCAGCCCTTTAAAATGCCTTTAAGCACAGCAACTGTATTTGGGTACAAAACAGTGCCAGCATTTGTGGCATTGTTGTAAGTTTTCACTAGTCAGTATCTCAGACACAAATTTATTAATGAAGATCAATTATGACATATACTGGTAAATAATCACTATTTAATTTATGAAGTTAATTATGTATATTACTGTTAAACACTTGCGAGGGGTGTTAACAGCAAGCATGCAGTAAAAAGAGGCTCACCAACATGATATGCTTTCCTGAGTAATTTGGGAAACTACTCTCGTGAAGGCAGCAAGTTCTATTAGAAATGAGACACTAGCACCGCAGGAAAACATCATCATTTCCCCAAGACAGAGCTTGGTCACCAAACTTGTCCTGCTATTACAGTCAAACAAACTTCCATTTTGCAGCAGTTCTACATATTCTCCTCCTTACTGCCTGATTCCCAAGCAAACCTTACACTAAAGGAAAGGTAGTATCAACCAATTTAATAGTTTGCACAGATATAATGTTACACAGCACTTACACAGATATATAATATGGCAGATACTTTCAACATCTACAGTAATACCTGCTTTTTGAAATAAGAATACTTTCTCAAAGGAAAAGGAGAGCTGAATGTGCACTCACAGCTATCCGAAGTTACCACTTGTTACTGTTTGGTAAATAATCCCTAAGAAACCTACTTTTAAGGGAAAAGAATCCAGTTGTTCTGCCTTTCTCCACCTGTAGTTACCCTAGCCTCAGATTTCAGGGAGTCTAACAATTCCCCCCCTTGACAAATTACCTCATTAAATCCATTTGATTGCAATGAACCATATGCCATATTCATAAACAAACACTAATTTTTCCATTGCAACATTTTAACAGGAGAGATTACATTTAAAGTTGTAATTTCTTTCTAACTTCTTGTCCATCCTCACATCTATCTGCATTTCTTCAAGCTGCTTTTGACCCATATTAATAACAGAGTAATTTTCATACCCCTCGCCACTCTCAAGGCAGTTTCAAACTCCTGGATAAAGAGATCTTATAAAATTTTGAGTAACTCACACATAATTGCTTTGCAGAAATAAAGAAAACCAATCAAACTTCATCCTGGTTCTACAGGTGCTCACATTTAAGCATAATGTGAACCTCCATCTAATTTTTTCCAGTGAATATTGTATTTCAGGAAGACTACAGCATATTCAAACAGACCATCGACATCAATATGAAGGATAATGACTTCCCAAAGGAATTGTAATGCTTGCCTCACTGGCATCCAGCACCATAAACTAATAGCCTGTAGAATGCAAAAAAGCCCCAAGATTTATCATTCCAGATACCCCATACAATCACCAGCCAATAGGGAAATGCAAAGGATTAAGGCTAAGACATTTACAAAATAATATCTACCTCATAATAAAATTAGTATGGATCTCTGTTTATGTAAAGCACATAGAAGGAAGGCATAACAATGGGGAAAACCTGGAATTGTAAGACAACTTTAGCAGCTGTAACCTCTAACTGTATTCTGCAACAGTCAATGCAAGTGTAACAGCAGCTCAAGGAAACGCAACAGAATTATTGCTGATCCTAGCACATACCAGTCTGAATAAGTGGCATATGAATTCTTTCATATGAGTACTTGAAATGGGAAAGTAGGAATATCCATCAGCCACTAGCACAGAACTTCATTTCCATTATCTTCATCTGCATTAGGGGAGAATGTTAATATGTCTTCAAAACAATTAATTCAATACTAATTGGGACTGAGGAAGCTCATTCTATCTTTTATCCTAATACTGGTAGTTAAAAGGTGATTTTAATTGCCAGAGTAATCAGATATAATGAAGAGCAAAACTGTTTCTGATTAAATAACATTTGCATCAGAATTGCTGTTATAGGCTTTTCAGCTCCTAGAAAGCTGTCTTCAGTTCTTTTTTCTCTCTTGTTCAGATATGCACATGGAGGCTCTGCTGCAAGAATTCTGCAGATGTTAAGTCAGATGGAAGTCGTGAAAGACTACATATAAACGTATCATAGCTCAGCCTGTAACGGCCCTCAAAAATAGGAAACACTGCTGAAAAACAGCTATGAAGAATGTTCTCTTTCCATGGAATTAGTGAATGCTAAAGTGAAAGGACTCTTCAGCCCTTTTCCTACAGAATTCCTCTCCCATAAAAAAATAAGATTGGGTCATGATTTAGACTGAAATTTAAGATCTCTAGGTATGTGCATAAATCACTTGAGTCTTGCAACGTCTTCAGGCCTCACCAGGAAAGCAGCATATACAAGGCACTAACAAACAGATGCAGAAGTAACAGCAAAGTGAACAGAACTCCAGAAAGGAGCAAATACTCCCAAGCTCTACAGCTGCCCATCTACAGCAGCACTGTTAAGAAGGAAGACAACAGCAGCTGGCAGAACAGCTCGCCATGGCATTGCCTGCACTACAGATGTCAGGGGCAGACATTCAGGCACTATAACAATGGGAAATAAGGATTTATAGTAAGAACTTTTTAAATGGAGGTTTCAATATAAAACAACAGGTCTGACTATAAATTGCGTTAAGGTCTAGTTTTGAATCAACAGTATATGAAACACACTTCACTAAGGAAAGTTTAAAACTTATTCAGAAAAAAATAAGCAAATAAGAGTAGAATTGCATGACAATATGAACCTTAACATTTCTCAGCAAAATTCAAGCAATTCTAACAATCTTGATAAGGTTTTTAATGGTAATTTTAATCAGCTGTTAACCAACCACTTTTATGTGGATATTCTTCAAAACTGCTTAAGCATGTCAGATACAGAGAAATGGTGTTTAGTTCTGAAAATATTTCACAGAAATTAAGGTGTTCCATTAAGTTGAGCACTATGTAATGCCTCGTCCATCAAAATGCTTTTACAGACAGTCACAAAAGCTGCCTTTGACTCAAACCATTACACAACCTTCGCTGTCCAAAACACCTTATTTGTATCAACAATTTTACCCCAAGTAATGCTGAACTCATTGACTGCACCTCAAGAAATTACATCCAATAGAACCATATACTCAAAAGACCTTAATCTTATTCAATGTTCATTTCTGCTTAACTGAGAACCACTTCACCTTTCTCTGTGTCTTACTCTGCTTATTTAAAACAAACCAGACACACTGATATAACCAAGTTTCTTGAAGCAGAGATGTACATGTTGGTTAAGCTCCTGCTGTAATTTTTTAGTTTAAAAGGTATACGTTGATTTTGCCATCTCTCAGCCTATTTTGTTTTGCATGAAATGCACAATGCCATTTTGAACTGTGGATGTGCTTTAAGTTTTAGAATTACTTAAGTTTGTATGAGGCTGTCCAGTGTAAACCACCTCAAAGTTTCCATGGATTTGAGACCTTCCCTATATTTTTGCATCCATCTTTACATATTTTAGCATGTGTAGCAGGATTTATATCAGTTTACACATGGTATTAATGTGGCACCTCCGTTACACAGAGCACAAATCACCAAACTGAGTAACCTGGTCTTTAAAATATTAGCAGCTCTAGGTTGCTTCATAACTGGGGACTACAGAGGACAGGACTCAATTGTGGCCATGCTGCAGTTTTCTCCTTTCTCAGTTACCCTAAGAAGCAGATATGCAGTGTAACATTTAATTAACTCTAATTAATTCTAATCTGTCTCCTCCAGTGTCCACAAAAAATAAAGAAAAAGGTAGCTGCAGAGCCAGGTAACAGCAAAACCACAGTTATTAGAGAACTACACACTAAAAGGCTGGAAAACGTAGGAACCGAATTACTCTGATCTGAAAGGCTGGAGCAATGCATTAAAATTTTATTCTTGAAGATACATCTAGAGAAATGACTGAAAGAGTTAGGTTAAAACACCCTTTGGGTGAAAATCACCTTGTCAAAATGACAGCTTGGGAGGACATCTGCCTCCTTCCTCTAAGTGTTTTGTGTCACATTCACTTAGCCAAATTTACAAACTATTTATATAAGCAGCAATGAGCACACAGACATAGATGGATCAACAACGAAATACTTGGCGAAACCAGTATCAACGTGGTGGAGTCCAGTGAGGATAGACCTATCCTCCTGCCTCTGACCATAGCAGTAGAGCTGTGATATGGCTATTTCAATGTATTAGACAATATAAATTACAAGTATAAAGCTAATTTTGGATCACTTGTTTAGAAACATTAAAATTGGGAGGTTTGGTCCATTTGGCCATGTGCAGTTATTCACATATTGATTAGTTTCAGTAAAAAAGAAATGCAAATGCAAAATTAAATTTTAGTTTTATCTCTTCATAGGAAAAGTCTTTCATGATGAAAAGAAACATGTTAGCAGTATACATGTGTCACTGCTAAGCTTGGCCTACTCCTCACCTGTTTAAAAAACTAACAGGTGGACACAGGTACGCTCTCACCAACTGGGCTGAAGCCATTTAAGGTATAACGTTGGGCTGGTTGCTATAGCCCTTAAACATAAACCAACCCACTGACAACAGTACCTAAGTGGGCTTCTCCTACTTTTCAATGACTAATAAAACACATCAGCTTACATTGTCCTGAGAGGTAGTTACAATTAACCTCTATCAGTATGTCTTCAAGCACACTGGTAGAGGGAAGCGTGATGACGGGACATTTAGGTGGTTCTCAACTCACTCACAGAAAAGTGCCTCTCCATATTACAAAGGACTTTGCTGTCAGGTGACAGATAGTAAACTAAAATTAGTCATAAGGTGAAAGAACAGATTAGAGAAGTCTCCATGAGCTTAACTTCACAAAATACAGTACATGCATTTATGTATCACCTGCATTTAAATTCTGTATTTTGATTATAGTTAAACTGAAATTATTAGAAGAATCTTTATATGGTATGAAATTAAAGTTTGTCATCCATTCAAAGCCATGGAGTTCTTCACCAAAACTTACACTGCAGTACAGTCCATGTAGTGCCACTGCCACCTTAAGCAAGGCCAAAAACCACAGTATTTACAGTACCACTGCAGAAACCCTTCAAACCAGCCCTGGGGAAGTCACCTGAACACCAACAGAAACCCAGCAAATAAACAGCAAAACTTAGAGGCTTTGGGACAAAGTGAAGTACAAAAACACAGGAGAATACTTAAAAGATTCCCGCAAAAATAATGTGCTTGGTATCATCATATTCAAATTACAGAACATTACTATAAGCTCATGTTTAAAACTCAGATTGCAAAGACTGAAGATCTGGGAAAAACAATTTATCACACTCACCAAATACAACAGCAAATCTAATTTATGATTTCTTAAAATATAATTGATAGTACATACAAAGTGGCTGCAGAAGAACAAGTTTATATTGTAAATAAAACTTGTTCGCACTTTGTCCAGTTCTTTGGTTTTGCAGATTTATACACTGGTTGCCCATTTTTACCAAATATGAATTGTGAATTTACTGAGCAGACAAAAAGCACAGTATTGTGACACCTGTATACATAAAGCAATGAAGATAAACCAGCACTACTTGCTGAAATCATTGTAAACAGGATTCAGTCTCACAGAGTAATGCTGAAATAGATGATACAGTTCTAAGATATATTAACACAAGTGCTAACTGGAGGTTCTAGAAGAACATGGTAGCCAAACGGGAAGGGGAGGTTGGCTGACTACTATTCCCTGAGGACTGGCTGTCCCCACAAAAGTCAGCTTTTCTGGGAAATGTTCTGATGTGCCAGAAATGCATTCTAAATAAATGCAACACCAAACAGTACCATTACTATTAAATGACACTACTTTTGTATTGCTGCATCATCAGCGACAGGAATTCAGACCCATCCCTTGTTTTTATGGCCCTGTATTTACCTCCACACTCATCCTCTTAAATGTTGGAATGGGTCTGTTTGCCTGTCTAATATTTCTCCAGTATTTTTAATCCTTGTATAAACTGACTTTACAGATTCTGTATACATGCCTTTGAAAGGCATCAATCAATCCCATCCGATCAATCTCCAGAATTGCACCATGTTAGTTTGTCATAATTACATGGTTTGCTGCAACATCATCCTTACACAAAGTTAATACATCATCACCTCTTCCATAAAGTTCATCATAACAAAAAAACAAACAGCATTTTTCCA
>JAOEHX010043284.1:40745-68847 GCA_025448015.1 Bolborhynchus lineola | reverse complement strand
GATTTTTTTAGTAGTTCCCAGTAAAGCTCAAGAGGCTTTTGCCTACTTTCTAAGTCCTCATTGGAATGCTGGAAATAAGCAATATATGTTGTCTAATAAGCAGCTAAGCCATTCTAGAAGCCTTGTGTTGACTGAATGGTTTTGCCCTCTCTCTAGCACTTTTAAATGCCTAATTCAGTTTTCTGCTGGTTGAATAGTCAAATTGGCTGTTCTGTTTGGAGTCACTTTGCTACTACAGTAGTCATTTTAACTGATACATCATAATGGTTTGTTGAGGACCTGAATGAAAGCATGAGGAGGAGCAGAAATACATTTACCTTATGCAAATGGAATACTGAAAATGAATAGCAGCAGCTGCAGGGGAAAATGGCTGCAGATTATGATTCTTTGTTTCTGTATTTCAGTGTCACAGTTTACTGCTGAATTAGATGAAAGTAATGTGAAATTGTGTTCACCTGCGGGGTCCAGTTGACAGATATGTCAAACTATTTAAACAACATTTATTTAAAAACCTTATTGCTTGAATAGGAGATAGTGCCAGTCTTTCTCAAGGAGTGCATTGATTAGGGCATTTGATCAGCAAATGGAGATAGGAATTTGGTTTTGTTCCAAGTCCAAGGGGTCTCGGGCCTGTGTTTCCTTATGCTAATGTAATTTACAGGTTTTAGACTGGACTAGGAAGAATCCTTTTTTACCTAGCCCCTTCATGAATGAGAGGTGGTAGTGGACAAGAAGCATAATAACTGCCAACCCAGTGTCCAAACAGAGGAGAATGGAGATACTAGTCTCCAGTTGAAACGGTAAAGTTGTATTAATACTGCAAACAGAACACAGTATGAATGTAGTATTGGAATGCAGTTTTTAGAAGTTTCTATGACTGGAGAGAAATGTCTTGCAATAACAAAATTGCGAGTAAACTAGAGTATTTATAGATTTCATTTAATGAAGCGCTTTTTTAATGCCTGTTGATTTCTGAATCTATCAATGATGTACTGTAGAAAGATGGATTGAAAATAAGCTGCTAAATCTCATTAGTGTTGCATGTATTCTTGATGGGTTAAATATTTCTTGAAATGCTTTGAAAGTGGATTTCAGCTGTGTGCAGATTCAGTTACTGATCCTTAATAAATCTGGTAAACTCTGTGTAAAACCATTATGTGCTTTCTAAGGCTCTTAAAGACATTGACAGGGATTCCTTCTAATGTGCTTTACTGCCTCAGTGTTTGCTAGCAAAAGCTGTCATTTAATTCCTAGATGAGAGACTACTTAGGTTATTTTCTCTTCCTGCTGTCTTGGAACATTGGACCTTTTAGGGTATTAAATTGGGGTTTGACAGCATACTTGTCTGAGGCTTAGCAAACAGCTGTTTATGTAGGTGTCTCTCTTATTCCTTGCTTTTGGGCTTTTTGGGTGAAACTGCCTGGTTGAATGGGTTGAAGTTTTTATAAAAGCTTTCTCAGTTTGAGAACAGTTAAATAGGAAGTCTGTTTAAACAACAGCAACTAAGAAAAGGCAGATTTTTGTTTTAGTGCTGTTAACTATAAATAATACTCTATTTGTGGGTAGCCTTGTGTGGAAAATGCATGTAATGAAATAATATGATTGAGTATGCATGTATCTGAACCAGGAAAGCAAATTCACAAGTGAGAGCTCTGAAAATGTTTGCTTTTGAAAGGATCAATTTTGTTAGCTGGGTTTTCATTTCACATTTCTGTCTGTGTCACTTTGTAAGTCCTTACAGGTTTTTTGGTGGAGACTTCTATAGTGAATTTAAGTCAAAACCAGTATGCTTATTCTCCTTATTTTTGTGGATACAAGTCCTCAAGCTACGAGATGAAAAACACTGAGTTAGGTGTGGATGAAGACTGAGAATTTGTGGACTGAAGTTTATTGCTTTACTTTTGCAGTAATGGGCTCACCTTTAGTATAGTTGCATTTGCCTTCATTTAAACGTTGATAGTACCCATTTGTCTTATTTGTGAATAATGCCTTGGTGTTACACAACAGGTAGAGCTTTGAATAAAATTATTTGGGTTCTGCATGAGATCTTTTTCCTGTTTTGACAGGATGTGGGCACTTTGTCTGATTTTACCAACTTTTTGTACAGTTACATAGTAATATGAGGTAGCAGGGACAGTCAGGTCTGTCATAATTGGAGATGATACAACAGTACTGTTGTTCTGAATTGCAAGGGGAGCCTGAGATGAAAATATGCTGTGAATTCTGCATTCTTTTGTTGTATCTCTCCACCTAAAGTATGCCTCTTGCAGCATTGTTTGATTATTTTTTTTAGTGAAGTATTTTTGTGATTAAGATAGTCTACTTAGTAATAGAAGTTCTGTCTGGCTTCTGAGTCACTGATCCTGCCATCTTTGCACATCATATTTATAGCCCAGTGAACAGTAAAACCTCATGAAGGCTAACTACACTGTCAAGAAAAATGTCAGGGCACTCTAGATTTTCTGAGGTTTACTAGATGTGTATTTAGATATGGATGAGGGATGCTGTACCCTGTTGACAGAAATTCACGGTAACTTGTCATGGTAAACTTTGCAAGAGCAAAGTTCTTACTGTTGGAGCACTTGGCATTTATGTTGTGTAGTGTGGTCACATAAAATATCCACTCAAACTCTTGTATGAAAGAAGATAACCACTCTAATTTTTTTAAGTAGCAAATTAAACCTTATTTTAATTTTGAAGAAAAGATCAGTTAGTTGCTATTGATGACACTGACAAGTTTCTGGACTTGGAATTTTGAGGAGATTCACATATCTGTTGGAGTATAGTAGTGTGGAGGCTGGTCTTTGAGATGTCTAAGTAATCAACTGATAACCTTACAAGCTGCTGTCAGCATCGACATATTAGATAAACCTGGAGTACTTCAGCTACTGGTGGTATAGCATATACTTACCAGGCAGCCAACATGATTACTATGTGGATTTCATTTCTAAATACGCATCCATTCCCTTACTTAATTGTGGCATAAGAAAGAAATTTATATCCAAAGTTTCAAGTTTCAGCTTCTCATGGTCTTGCGAGGTTTGGCACTTTGCATAAAGGAAACTATGTCTTCATCTTAATTTAAGGAAATGCGTCAGGTTTTAAAGTACAATGGCACTGTCCCATTGTAAGGCAATGATACTGTTTTTTGAGAGGTCTTCTTTTTCAACAGATAAGTGTTTTAAAGTAGATTGAATTCCAAGGTACCAAATTTCCTTCTGAATGTTTCAGTTTCTGGGGGATTGTACTGGTGCTCTTCATAGTGCGATACCGAGTCCATAACATGGTTATGGTGCAAGTGATGCTTGTAATGCTAAAAGGGTCCTACTACATAGCAGTAGTTGTACAACCAGTAATTTGAAACAACCGAAGAATATAGATAGAAGAACAATTTTGATGAGATACAATTTGTATTCAAAAGCTGCAGGCAGTGAAGTGTTTTGTACGTAAAATTGCACATGGCAAAATTAGATGTCTGCTTGTCCCATGCATCAAATTCTAAGCAAAAAGATTTCAAAAAAAGATTATAACCTTTGTCATAAAAAGATACTAGGCACTAATAGGATATTTGAAATAGCTAGAAACTTAATTCATACTTAAAAAGAAGTGAATAAAAGTTACCTTAAACTTAAGTTACCTTAAGTTTTGCAAAGTGGAGCATGTGGTCTGCTTGTTTCACCATAAACTGTTTTTAGAATTCATTGAGTTCAGAGCTTATACTGAATATAAATCCATACTTTGTTTCAGTACTAAACTAATTAATACAGTTGTTATCACTTGCTTATGTGTTTAATATATTAATGACTTGGATATCTAAAAAACTCGGAGTTTATTGGATGTATAGACCTGAACAAATACACAGCACACTAACATTAGTTAATAAGCAATTGCTCCTGTGAGGTAATGTTTTATATCAACAATTTTATTTAATGATTTATATATAATATGTTGTGTGCTGTTGATTTCAGACATCTACTAAGAGCAATACAGAAGACCTAGGAAATAAATAATTATTTGTAATTAATTCTTGATTTGATAGGGAACTTTCAAAAATGACAGCAGCTTACAGGTTTAAACAGTGCTTCTTCTGGAGAACTAAGTCAGTGTGCAGCAACGGAAATCTTGAGAATTAGCCCAGATCTTTTATCTGTGTCAGTGTCATAATTTTAGACTCTGTCACTCCTGTGGTTTCAGCCAGTGATGTAATCTGGGATTCACACTTTGTTACTGCGTGGCTAAGTTGCTGAGATATTTTCTCCCATATATTGTTCAGGCAGCTTTCTTTTTAACTCATTCAAAATTTCCTCGTCTACTCAAATTCCAGTAGCTATGGACTAATGTCACCTTATGAGAAGTGAGTACTGTCAACCTTCGGTTGACTGTATGAAAACAGTTGGGAAGGGGAAAAGGAACATGAACTTTGTCAGTGGCAGCAGCTGCCTCAGAATGAGAAGAATACAAGATGGTAGTAGACAAGAACTGTAACTTCTGGGTGGCTTCAGAAAGGGAGAGTGGGGACACAAGACAAGAGCTAACTTGCAGGGAGGTAAGAGCAGTGTAGGTGCTGATGTCACAGAATGTTTCATTTAGTGGCCAGCCTGTCTAGTGGATGCGTAGCAGTAAGTTTTCACTTTGAGTTTTTTGTACTAGTATTGATGTATTTTACGTTTAGTAACAACAGTTAGCAGCTTGAATTCCAATTTGTGTCCCATGTCTGCTAATGTGTCGTGAGGTGTTAAATTTAAGAGATTATACTTCCTAACTGTCTGCTTGCCATGTGCTTTTGTAAAAGATTACTGGCCCCATGGAAGAAAGAGTAAAAACATGGGATATTTAGCTTGTGCTGTGACCGGTAGCAGCTGAAGGAACAAGCACCATTCATCTTGTGCCTTCGACTGGGAAATACTAACATGTGACAGAAGACTGGATAGGACTGTTGTGAGGAGAGGCCTTTACAGTAGATGAAGCCAACAATTTACAAGTCTGCGTTTTAAGTTTTGCATGTGTCTGTGTATGTTAATTTGATGCAAGTCTCCTGTTTAACAGTCTGAAAAGCTGACAAGCATCCATTGAAAGTTTTATATTAATTACTGTTGTCCACACTTGAACTCTCTGCTGGCAGCATACAAGACTATTCTTAGTGGGTTCTATCCTTTGTCTGACTTGGTCAATCAAAGCCAGCTTTTTCTGAGGGGTTTGTGTTTGTTGGTTTTGTTCATGTTTTGTTTTTTGTTTTGTTTTGTTTTTTTTTTTTTATTAATTTTCTTCCCAGAAATTAAATCTACAGTTTTCTTGGTAGTGTTGCGTGGAGTGTATTTGTGCTATTGGGAATTGCAGTACTTGACAGTTGGTTTCATCTAAAGGTGGGATCCTGTGAACTTGGAAGTGTGCATTGCATTTTATTTTGGTGTTTGATTAGTCTCTTCAGCAAGCAGGTGGTAAATGCTTCACAAGAAATTGTGCTATTAGGATCTCAGCATTTACAAACACTAGTTTCTGTGCTTGGGTGCTGAAAACATTTGTTCTAAAAATTTGTAGCTCTGGAATGCTTGCTATGTAGGCAGTGTGTGGGATGACATCATGAGACACTGAAGAGTTTAAAGTAACATTTTTGCTGACCTGTTTGATTAAATTGTAAAATACTTAGTCTTTGTAAACACAGACCTGCTCTATTTGGAAAGTAGAAGGATATAGAATCTGTCTAAAATGATGTTTGTTACAATTTCACAGCAGTGAGTCATAGGATCATAGAACCATTTAGGTTGGAACAGACCCTTAAGATGGAGTCCAACTGAGTCTGTCTTTTTAGTACTTTTTAGTAAGATCTTCTGTAAGTGGCCAAATAGCAGCTTTGAAAATCAAGTACTGCTTTAGCTGTTTCTTAAAATTTATTTGATCTTTGCTAGCCCAACTCAGTTCCTTCAAAATACTATATGTGAAGTTGATCTGTTAAATGGTCTTTTGGTTATTTGAACATGAAGATGCTTTGATTTTTCTCTCTATTTCTAAAGGTGAAAGTTGGCTTTGAAAGAAAAGTTACAATACAAATGTAGTCCTGTTATTTAGCTGAGCTTCAGATCAACTGTGCCATGGATGGTGCAGCAGGGTTAGTCATAGGCCTGGGTTTATATGCTAGGTATAAATTCACTGAGTGCTATTATAACTCATGTTGGATTGCGGTTAGTGACCAGTACTAGCTGCAGAACTATTGACAGGTGAGGGTAGATCTTAATTACTAAACTTTGAGGCAGAAGACCTTCAGATAATAGTAGGATCTGTGGGGGAAAACAGTTCTGCTGCTTGCTGTGTTAAATTGTCTCAATTAAGTTGCTCATGCTTTGCTTCGACACTTCGCCAGTCTGCCTAATGAAGCATAAGGATCTACCTGATTTCTGGCCAGGAGATATAATAAGAGTATAAGACTTAGCTGAAGTTCTGTTACTACTGAACTGTGTGAATAAAAGTTTTAAATTGAATTTTCATAGAATGTGTTGCTGCTTTTTTTTTTTTTTTTGAGTACAAAAAGGACACAAAGTGTGCAAGAACTGAAAATACCCATCAGTTATTAAAACTTTTGTCAAAGTAATCCCCTGGCAGTTAGTTTAGACTGTCCTTTAAAACTAAGCAAACAAAAAATAACCACCATTTTTTCAAATTCAGATCTGACACTATTTTTCTAGTTTGAGCTGAACTGTAGTCTTTTTATTAATATTTATGCTAGACATAAATAGTAACTGAGCCAATAAGACTGTTCAAATGACTGGCAGTAGTGAAGCTGAAATCAAGTATCACACTTGAGTAGTAGGCAATAAATAGCATCCTTTACTAGATGATTGAGGAATATACAATCAAGTCTGTCTAAATTTGGGTGGGGTTTGGTTGTGACAGTACAGCTTGCTCTGACATTTTATATGCAGCTGTCGCATGAAATATTTAATACTGCTGTTCCTGTTTAAAAATTTCTAAAACAGAATTAGTTCTCATTTTGCTGCGTGGACAGTTTATTCATGCTGAGATAAAGAAGTTTTACAAGTGCATCCAATAGAAAACCTGTCTGAGCTCTTCATTTAGAAGTGCAAAAAGGGTGAATCTCCTTTCAGAATGGGACAGTAAGGTGTAATTTTCTTACTAAAGCAAAGATTGTTGGGCAAGCTGCAGACATTTTAGCATACAGTTCAAGAAAAAAAAACAACCTGAGCGTGTTGTTTCTCTTTTCCATTAAATAAAATAGGGGAATGCACCTTTCAGGAACTTGCTGTTGGTGTTACGTACTCCATAATAAATTACTTAGGGTATTTTTTCTTATTTTGTGTTTGTGGTTTTATTACTGAAATGATTTTTGTGAGTTCTAGGTATTTGTTACATGTGAATTCTAATGCCATAGAGAAACACATCTGACTCCAGAAAAGCAGCAGAAAGATTATTACAAATAATTAAATTTTGATACTGTGACTAGCCCTGATACCGACCTGCTTGGTTAGTCAAATATGGCAAATTTTTAACAGAAAGAGCACTTCATGATGTTATATAAATCAAATGCTGTAATATTTCTTAAAGATTTCTGTTGCGTGCAGGGGTATATACTTTCTTAAATTATTTGAATAAAATATTAACCCAAAGCAAATTACAATAATTTCATTAATAAAGCTAATCTTTGAACATTTGTCACCTATTTGTGCTTAAGTCCATAGTTATGAATTTACAGATAAGGTCTTAGTTGGGTTTACAGATGCTTGTGGTGTCACAGTAGCAAATGACTTTTGTACTGGTGTCTTTGTTTTCTGTTTATAGAATATATTGCTACTAAGCTCTGATGGCAGCTCAGAGTCTGAGAACTATTGCTACTTTATGAGGAAACTTGCAGGTTTATAAAAAGGCTTTTACTTGGACATTAGCTAAAGATGGCATTAAGCAATCTTAGATTGATGTTGACAGGCCTACTTTATTTCTTAGCTAGTTAACTGCAGCATGATAGCTCCTGTTGGTGCTGACACACATTCTGCTGTGTGTTGGAGTAAGGAAAGTCTAGTCGTCATTAGCAGTATCATCACATCACATCGGTAGCAGTGTTGGGGAGGAGTTGGGACAACTTTTGGCAGCTGGTTTTGAATTCACTTGAGCCTGTCATGGAGATACATGTTTGACTTGAAGACTATACCAAAGACATTGCTTTAAAATAGACAAAGTATAGAAATAATCTGCCATACTGGTATGAAATGGTATTTTTAAGTTGGAAGGAACCTTTAGAGGGCATCTAGCTCAACCCCTGGCTGAAAGCCAGGCTAACATCAGAATAGATAAGGTTACTTGGAGCCTTGTGTAATCAAATTTTGAAGATCTCCAAGGCTGTGTTTCTGCTTCCTCTATGTGCAGTTGGTTCTAGTGCTTCACCTCTTCCATGCAGATAGGTCCCCTCTTATGTCTCTGTGAAACTGCCTGTGCTACAGCTTCTTGATTGCCTCGCTTCTTTTTGTTGTGTACCTCTGAGAGTTTGCTTCTGTCTTCAGCTGTCTTAAGTGGGTTTTATGGAGGGGACAGCAATTGGACATGTACCCCACCTCACCAGTGCACAGCCCCACCCCATGAACCTGTAGTCTTTCCAGGATTAAAAAACCCAGTTCTGTGTAGCTTTTCTGTGTATGCCTTGTGCACCAGCCCCCTAATCAACTAAGAGAACTGCCACTGGTTTTTGTATAGTTTATCAATTCCTCATTAACTGGGTGCTTGAGGAGGGGGAAACAGTACACGGTACTCGGATACAGCATCATGAATGCTGACTACTAGGAAATAATGGCTTCTTTTGACTTGTTGACTGCAGTTTTACCACTGCAGCATTGGCAGCTGTTGGCCAGGGTTTATTCAGACTAAACAACCCAACCACTCACAGAGCTACTTGTTCACTCTCCTCTCCCTAAGGATAAGGAAGCAAAATGACCTGTGACAAGATGATGATGCTTTAGTGGGAAAAGCAAAAGCTCATACACGCAAGCAGAGAGGAGAATTAATTCCTTCCTTCTTGATGGGAGGCAGAAGTTTGGCTACCTTCTGGAAAGCAGGACCTCAGCATGTATGGGATGCATCACAGAATCATTTGAGTTAGAAAGACCTTTTAAGATCATAAAGTCCAATTGTTAGCCTAAGACGGCCAAGTCCACCACTAAACCATGTCTGGGAGCACCACATTGAACTACATTTAACTACATCCAGGGATGGTGACTTAATCGCTTCCTTGAGAAACATGTTCAAGTACTTGCAGTGAATAAATTTTTCTTTTAATATTCAATCTAAACCTTCTGTGGCACAACTTGATACCATTTCCTGTTGTCCTATCACTTGTTACTTGGGAGAAGAGACTGACACCCACCTCATTACAGCCTCCTTTCAGGTCGTTGTAGAGAGTAATAAGGTCTTCCCTCAGCCTCCTTTTCTCCAGACTAAACAACCTCTGTTCCCTCAGCCACTCTTCATAAGACTTGGGTGCTCTAGTGCTTTAGACTCTTCAGAAATCACCCTTCCAAAAGTTATAACAAACATCACAAGCAGAAGTGTCCCTTTTTCCTCCTTTCCATGAACTTCTACTGCTGAGCATGGCATGATATGGTATGGAATTTTGCTTTGGCCAACTTGGGTCAGTTGTCTCATCCTCTTGTCCACCCCCAGCCTTCTAACTAGGGGTGGGGACAAGGTGGAAAAGAGATAAAGCTTTGATACTGTGCATGCACTTTTCAGCAATAGCAACAACACTAGTGTCTTGCCCAGCACTGGTTTAGCCACAGATCCAAAGTACTGAACCATATGGGTTGCTGTGAAGAAAGTTAACTTCGTCCTAGTGCAGCAGCCATGTATGTGGTTGACCTTCATTGCCACAAGGGCTCACTATTCAGTCTTCAAATTGTTGGTCCCCACAGTTGTTTTCTGCAAGGCTGTTCCCTAACTTAGCCCCAGGTGTGTGTCCTTGCATGGGTTATTCTGTGCCACTTGCAGGACCTCACATTTGCTTCTGTTCACTGTTACAAGATTCCTGTCAGCTGAGGCCTCTAGGTTGTTGAGGACCCTATCAATAGCGCCTTTATTCTCCAACACTGGAGACCAGTGTTGGAGACCAAATCCTGGCCCCTCAGGCTGATGTCACCTTCAGACCTGATGTGGGTGCATGCCATGCTGGCTTTCAGAGCATTGATGAAGATTGGGCAGAGCATTCAACACTGGTCTGCACAACATCCTTGTCTCTAAATTGGAGAGACATTGATTTGATAGGTGGACCACTAAGTTGTGGTCAATGGCTCAATGTCCAGCTGGAGATCAGTAATGAGTGGTGTCCCTCAGGGATCGGTGATGGGACAGGTCGTTCAACAACTTTGTCGGTGACATGGACAGTGGGGTTGAGCGTGCTCTCAGCAAGTTTGCCAATGACACCAAGCTGTGTGGTTCGGTTGATATGTTGGAGGGAAGGAGTGCCATCCAGAGGGACCTTGACATGCTTGTGAGGTGGGCTGATGCCAACCTGATGAAGTTTAACCGTGCCAAGTGCAAGGTCCTACATGTGGGTGGGAGCAATCCCAGCACAGCTACAGGTTGGGCAAAGAAGAGATTCAGAACAGCCCTGCAGAGAAGGAGTTGAGAGCGTTGGTCGATGGAAAAACGAACATGAGCTGGCAGTGTGCTCTTGCAGCCCAGAAAGCCAACCGTATCCTGAGCTGCATTAGAAGGAATGTGACCAGCAGGTGGAGGGAGGTGACCCTGCCCCTCTACTCTGCTCTCGTGAGACCTCATTTGGAGTACTGTGTGCAGTTCTGGTGTCCTTAACATAAAAAGGACATGCAACTGCTGGAACAAGTCCAGAGGAGGGCCACGAGGATGATCATGGGACTGGAGCACCTCCCATATGAGGATAGGCTGAAAATATTGGGGCTGTTCAGCTTGGAGAAGAGAAAGCTGCGTGGAGACCTCATAGCAGCCTTTCAGTGTCTGGAGGGGCCTCTAAGGATGCTGGGGAGGGGCTCTTCGTTAGGGACTGTAGTGACGGGACAAGGGGCAATGGGTTAAAACTTAAGCAGGGGAAGTTTAGATTGGATATGAGGAGGAAGTTCTTTAGTGTAAGGGTGATGAGGCACTGGAATGGGTTGGATAAGGAAGTTGTGAATGCTGCATCCCTGGCAGTGTTCAAGGCCAGGTTGGACAGAGCCTTGGGTGACATAGTTAGTGTGAGGTGTTCCTGACCATGGCAGGGTGGTTGGATCTAGGTGATTTTCAGGTCCTTCCAAGCACTAACTATGCTATGATTCTATGTTAAACTCTGATATCCCAGTGTACTCTCCTGAAGCTTTTCTCTCATCTGAGTTGCTTCCAGTTAGGTTTTAAACTGGTGACCACAAGCCTCTAAGTCTGGCAGATTTTCAGACACTCTGAAGTTGATATTTGTCAGATTTGGTGTTAGGGTGCTGTGATAGGTGGCAATGAAAACCTTATTAGAGTCAAAGTAAATCACATCCACTGGTGTCTGTCCCCTAAACAAGCTGGTCCCTGACAAAAAATTACCAAGTTAGGTGCAATTTGCACTTCTTAAAGCCATCCTGTCAATTCTCAGTCATGTGCCTGGAAATTGCTTCCAAGAGTATTTGCTGTATACTTAGTCTGAGGATTGAGGTGAGGCTGACTCTCTCATAGTGCTTCAGATTCCCCTTCTTGCCCCTTTTTTGAAGATGAATAAATATGGCCTTTTATCAGTGGCTTCCTGTGATCACAGTTACCTCTGAAGAAGAGTTTTGATTGTATTGCAGTTGGTGATATGCTTACATTAGAAACACCATAGAATATGAAGATTATACTCACTTCTGCAAAAGCACGTAGAGAAAGAGGAAATGTAGGAGGAAGGATGCAGCACAAGTCACACACAAACTGGGGGTGTGCTGTTTAAAGGGATTAGATCGCATCTCTTAAGTTGCATGTTTTTTTCAGAGAAAGAAGCAGACGTAAGTGTAGGTAAAGTCATTTAAGGTGGTTGAGGCAGCAAAAATGGCAGTTTTGTCATATATGCTGATAGACATGCTAACTGTTTCTGTAAGCTTCATATTTTAACATAGTTTGGATTTTTTTATCAGTTTTCTAAAGCATTGAGGATGATATTAGCACATTTGGCAAACCCCATGCAATCTGTTCCAACAAAAAGGAGCTGGTTTATTCTTGCAAGGGACAAAAAGATTGTTACAAGGTCTAGAACCGTGGAGAGTTCGAAGCTGCTCATTTGCAATACTGAAGACCATTAATGCAATTTTAAAGTACTTCTAAAGGAGGTTTTTTGGTGAGGTGTTGATGTAAAAGGTTCTTTGAGGAACTGAGCTTTAGACTCTCTTGAACAGTTCATATCTGTTTGCATTAGAAACACCTGGCAGATTGTGTAAAGAATATGTTCACTTATATAAAAAGTCAAGCAAAAACTTTTTAGGACAGAATGATTTGTTCTTACAACGTCTTGATTTTGACTCAAGACATTTTTATATTAAAAATTCATTTTTAGCAAATATACTTTTAATTATTGAAGTTTTTTATATTGGTTGTGTATTTGAAGTATAGAGACTAAATGTATTTTCAAAGATCAGTAAAAGTCTAGTCAATTTTCACACATTTATTTTTCAGGAGCTGGTGAATCAGGAAAAAGCACAATTGTCAAACAAATGAAGTAAGTATGGTGAAATACTATCCTAGAGAAATGTCTTGTTTATTTGAGTAGAGAATTTATGTTTTTTTCTCCTTTCATAGGATTATCCATGAAGCTGGTTATTCAGAAGAAGAATGTAAACAGTACAAAGCTGTTGTCTACAGTAACACCATTCAGTCCATTATTGCTATCATTAGAGCAATGGGGAGGTTGAAGATAGACTTTGGTGATCCAGGCAGGGCTGTAAGTATTGAAGTATGCACACAGATACACAGCTGAAATATCCATTCATTTTCAATTTTTGTCTGTTACTATTTCCTGAAAAAATCTCCAGATATCCAAAAATCTTCTTTGTAGGCTATAAAGTTTAATTGAAAACAAAATGTCATTAGTCTTTACATGGCAAGGTGACCTACACAGCAGTCAACATTGGACTGATTGACAACAGCTGTTTGTTTAGATAAAATTCTCCAAATTCTACCCAGATTTGGAAAACTGAGTTTTAGGGAGGTTTTGAAAAACATCAAGCTGTGCACTTATGTCTCTTTACTTGTATGGACTTATGGCCTATTACATAATGTAAGTCATTTCAGTTAGACATCCTCGTGTTGCTTAAAACCAGCTTAAGTAGGTAGGTATTTACCTCCTGTCTGCATTTCTCTATTAGGTGATAGGCACAGCAATGCCTAAAACATTTCCAGCCTCAGAGGTTAATCCTGTTTCATACTAGTTTCCAGTGTGGAGGACTGGAGGACTTTATTTTACATGGGTATAACTCTGCTGCTGGTATCCCATTTTTTTTTTTTTTTTTTATCATATTAAGGATTAAGGCTTTCTCCCAAGGAATAGACCTTTCCTAAGCTTTTCTGCTCCTTTTCCATCTTACTTCATCTAATGTCCCATGTACAAATCTCTGATGGGTCTGTTGCCATTCCAGCTATTAAAGCCAGTCTGCATAATTGATTCTTTTAAGTCTTACTGTTTCTCCAGTCCTAACCCTATAATTTTACTTGTGGTGACCCTGATTACATCCATGTCTGATCAGGAGGTTAGATGCTCTGATTCTCTGTAAAATGCTGAGCTTAAGTGGTTTTGCGTATCCTCTGGTTGCAGGAATACACTCTGCTGCAGTGCTGAAATTGCTCATCGAAACTGTTAGTCTGCATAGTGCTGAAACTTGCTTCAGGATGTGTATTTTCATTTTCTTTCCATAGAAATTAATGCCGGAGTATGTAATGCTCACTTTCTGAATTGGCAACTAGCCTAGCACTAGTAATACTAGTGTATATCTTCGGTGACCTTGTGAAATGCATTATTTATGGTTGTCAAAAGAAGACAAACAGAAGTTTACATAAAGCAGGTCATAAAATCGTATATGAAGTCTAAATTTCATCTTATTCTACCCGACACCTCTTCAGTTGTAAACACAACTAGTAGAGACTTTGTTTTCATTGGCTATCTGTTTCTACATTATTCTTGGGTTTGCTGGTGTCCTTCCTTAAGACTAAAGTTTTCCAGGGCAGCAACAGTATCTTATTGCCTGTTAGTTCAGTATTTGTGCAATGGAGTCTTCTCCGGAGTCTGGCAGTTAATGTTGGAAAGAGGCAGATGGTAGACTTGTGTTACTAAATACATAGAAAGAGAAATGGAGGAGGAGTAAATTTAGGTGTTAGCAGATAAAATGACTAACAAGAAGATTTCGAGGGCTATTTTCTGCATGATATCAATTTGAAGTCATCTTGAGTTTCTGAACTTCAGAGAGCTATGTAAATGATGAGGCGAACTTGTCAGGGCTGATCTTAAAATAGCTGTCCATCCGTTTGCGCTTAGGCAGGCCTTGGTGGTCCAAATTCTTTTTTCAGAGCAACAGTGCTGTGGAACATCAATTGTAGTGTCAGAAATGGAAAAAGGAATGCAGAGCATCAGTTATACATCAGTCTTGCTTAAAAAAAAAAAAAGCATATGTACTCCTTGATTATTACAATGTAGCTTTTTAAATGTTATTTTGTTGCAATTTTATCCTTTTTATTTTGAGGAAAAAGGAACAAAACAGAAAAACAAACTCAGAATTGTAATTCCTGATGAAAATTGTTATATTCAAACTTTTTTCAGTACCCTTCTGAGGGTTTTATTTTAAATGAGCTGAGTTTGTTTGGAAAATCATACACTCTTTATTCTTAATTCTGTCATAAGACTAAAGGTAAAGCTGTCAGTTTAACATTTTCTTTTTTAAAGCTCTTGAATTAAGAATGCGCAGATTACACCAGCAGCTTCAGTAATGGTACATCTCAAGACTGGTACATTTTCCTTTGTCCTACAGGATGTTTCAGTACTAAAGCAGAAACTGTGTTTTGAGAGACAATTAGTGAATGTCCTTTAAAGGAATAAAGACCATTTTCTGAATGTGAAAGTTACTATAATGAGCTAGAGATGGTTAAATTAGTTTCTTCATGTAATCTTATTAATGAAATCTGGCATAAAAATGGTGATATGTAGGGTGAAAGCTACCCCATTCCAGTATAATTAAAAGAAAGTATCTAGCATTCATTAATAATGAAAATAGGACTTGATCAGTGCATTCTAACTTGTGTCTTGTAGTACTGCTCATACTTAGATAGGGGTTACAGAGACCACTTTGTATGTTAATGTTTGGGCTGAAATTGATTTTCTTGTTCCACCAGCACTCTTCACCTCCCTTACCTCATCCCATTTTAGAGCTGTTTGAAACAGAGTAAATTTGGAGTGTTTGAAAAGTCAGACCATGTTTGGTATAAAATGGCATAATCATTCATGACAAAATTGACTGTTAGTTTCTAAGCTGTTTCCTTGGTATTTGCATCCACAAACAATACTCAAAAGCAGAATTGTCATTAAAGTTTCTTTTGTGCAGGCATATTGCTCACATGACAGTCTGTGAGATCTGACTATCCAGCCCTTTGATCTTTACTGCTCTGGGCTTTTTTTATGTAATTATTAGTGCAACCCATTGAATTTTCAGTTGTCCACAATTTGTGCTGTGTGTGTACAGTAATCCGTATTCTGTTAATTTGCTTGAAAAATGCTTGGGTTTAGATTTGTAACTACTCTAGCTTTCAAAAGACTTTCAACTATATCATAAAATTATATATATCAGATATCTGATAAATGTATATCATACGTATAACTATCTATATTTACATATAAAAATCTCTTCAAGTTTGTCTCGAGTTGACTGTGTGTAAGCTTTTTGTTTTCAGGCGATGAATATCAGTATTACTGAATCCATCTGTAAACAATTTCCCTGTCCTGATCTTTGATTATTTAAGTTTACAGCAGACAGTATCTTTAGAACAATCACTACTTCCTGTGCTTAGCCTGAAATGTTTGTTTTGATTTTCCCCACCAGCTTATTGTTTGAACAGCAGAGGTGACAGAACTGTTTTTTTCTACAAATTTGCCTCTGTATTTTAACTTGCTGTTTATGAGAATAACCTTACATGTTGCTTTTTAAAATCTTCTTTAATGAAATACTTCAGTTCCTGGCTGATGTGTCCAAGTTTCTCTTTCCTCCTTCTCCCTTTCTAGTGTCATCTGTTCTCATAATCGTTGGACAAGCAGTACATGCTGTGGGAGTAGTTACAAGCCACAAATACGCTGAATTTTCTGGCTGACATACCTTGGCATTAGATAATGTAGAACTAATAACCAAGGTCAGGGAGCTGCCTGCAGTAGAGTACTAATGTGTATGTGAGTCTCTTTCCACTACCATGTGCTATCTTCTTTTTTCCAGTGCCTTACAGGGCTAACATTTTTAAAGTTTTTTTTCTCACTCAGAATTGGATGAACATAGCCAACCAGTCAAATTCTGTTAGACTGGTGAATTGACATCCCATACTCCATTAGCCTCACTCTCAAAGGCAGTCCTTGTATATAGTCTTCAAATCCAGCGTTTGCTCTTTCAGAAATCTTACTGTTTCCTTGATACTGCATTACTCAGAAAACTGGGTCTCTGTAGAACAATTAAGGTAATAGATACTTTTAACTGATTTATCTAGAAATGCTTTGAAAAATTATTTTCTATTTCCTGATGCAGGATTTGGTAAAAAATGATCATTTGTTACTTTTAGACAAAGTCGTTTTTGAAGCTTAAGTGATTAATGTGTTTTCTTCAATCAGTCAATATGTATCTGCATTACCGAAGGTTCTGGTATGCATTGTAACCATTCTGTTCAGTTTGTGATGTTTGGTAAGCAAGTAAGGTTACTTTAGACTTAAGCACAAAATGTTGCTACTTCTGTTGATAAAAGCTTAATTCCAGTTATAAACAGATCAGAAGCTTTATCAGCTAATGAGAAATTAAATTTATTAGTCTTTCTGTTGAAAAATGTGGGAATTAATATCCTATGCAGAACATTAAACTCAGTTGTTTTCCTTCAAATTTTTTTGTTTTGTTGCATTCACATTTACCAGGTTAAGAGAATAATTAATGTGCTGAATGTATTTCTTAGGTGATAATACTTCTGTTGTGTTTCTCAATGTTTGTGACTCCACTGTCTGTTTGCATCCTAAAGGATGATGCTCGTCAACTCTTTGTGTTAGCTGGAGCAGCAGAAGAAGGATTTATGACTTCAGAACTTGCTGGAGTCATCAAGAGACTGTGGAAAGACAGTGGAGTTCAAGCTTGCTTCAACAGATCTAGAGAATACCAACTTAATGACTCTGCTGCTTAGTAAGTACTATGTGGCAGACAAGATTCTCTTCATCTTGTAAGTAGTAGCTAAAGGAAGTGTCATCTTTTGAGGAATTTTACTCCCATATAAATAGAAAGCTTAGAAGTATCTGCAGATGGATACTGTCTACTTAGGTCAAAATGCTCCACGTAAGCTTCAAGCTTGGAAAGGAAGAGATGTGGTATAATTATCAATGAGTCATGACCTGATCAGTTGTTTCATCTTCTTGAGGAAGACAGAAATAACTTTCAGAGCATTTTTATTACAAAAACATGACTCAAATACTTGTTTAGTATCTGAACACATCCAGGAAACTTGATCGCATGATGTGTTTCTGTATTACTGAGGATGCTACTGGCATGTTCATAGTAGTTTCTTCTGTGGTTCAATATTGCTGCATTTTCTTTGTTAATTAATCGTCCGTTTGAAACATGTTGAGCAGAAGTAGCAATCAGGATGTGTCTTCTATGCTAGGGTACTTCACTGAAAAAGTAAAATATTAAGGAATCAGGGGTGTGCGAAAGAAGATGTGATAGCAGCAAGTAATGGTAAGTCAGTCAAGGAAAGGAGTCCAGTGAAAGGGCAATTTTTTGAAGCCTTATCATTCTGAATTAATTTGTAGTGTTTGAAATTGATTTTTTCTTTCCTTAAAATAAGGTTCTTTAGAATAATATAAACAACCAACATGCAGGTGTGGTAATTGAGAAGACTACAGCTGGAGTAATGTAATTATATGAATGAATAGGAATGTTACAAAATTGTATTGAAATAATACCGATACTTCCAGCATGATTGTTACTTGTTTGCTGAAGTGCTTCTAAGGGTACAGAGGGTAGATGGCAGCAAGCTGAGCTCATGATGACAGATCTCTTAGCTTAAGAGATACCACTTGCACAAACTTTTGTCAGTATGAATCACTTTTGTCTAGTCACCTCTTTGGTTTTATTTTGTTGTTTTCGATAACTGCCTCCAATTTCATAAGATTGTTCTTCCAGCCGTACAGTTGTATCCTTAACATGGCAAACTTACGGTTACGCTCTGGGAACATCATAATGCCTTCCCTATTTACTGTGGAAAAAGCACAAATAAGATTTGTACAGCTTTTAGAAATGTTGGGCTGCTTTGCAGGAATTTTGGTAATGAAAGTATGCTATTGTAAAAAAGTGTGCAATTATAAATTCTTCATAGAAAGTTGAAGTATTGAGTATTTTCTTAAACACATTAATTCTGCCTAAAACATGGAGTTATTATTTTCATACCTGTTATCAAATCCAGGGTAATTTTGAGCTTTGGTTGCTCAAAATAACTTGTAGTTCATTATGTTGCAAAAATGAAGATGTTCTTCCACCAAGTGCAAATAACTGGTGCACATGGAACCATGTTTGCATTTTGGGATTTCAAGAGAAGAATTCTTTGTAGCAGAGTTAGTTGGATATATTTTCTTTCTTCTGGAATGAAATATCTTTTGTGTCTCTAAAGCTTATTTCAAAAAACTTTGGAAAATACAGGGCAAGTATATGTCTTCTTTCTTGCCTTATCTCAGAGAAAGCTATTTTTTAAAGTAAGTCAAGCACAATACAATGAGTGGACCTAGAACTTCTTTGTAATTACGTTGCTGTTTTATGAATGACTGAAAGCAGTATTTATTTTTACCTTCAGTTACTTGAATGACTTGGACAGGATAGCACAAACCAGCTACATTCCAACCCAACAGGATGTTCTCAGGACTAGAGTGAAAACTACAGGAATAGTGGAAACTCACTTTACATTCAAAGATCTTCATTTTAAGTATGTAAATCATGCTTGCATGTTCATCTGTCTGTTATGGTTTTCTGTAAAGTACAGTGATGTCGTTAGACAAATCTGTTAAATTACAACTTTGACAGCCCCTATCCTTTTTTTTTTCTTTTTTTCCCTATGAAAAAAATTCTGCATGTTTCGCTGAATTTTCTGAAGGGACATGGGGAGTCATTGTAACTCTTGTAATAACTCAGAAATAAACATGCAGATATTAAATAGTGAATGCTTTGGGTGTATTGGAAGCTTTTTGTAAAGATACTTTATATGTAAATTAAAATCTCAAAATACTCAATTTTCTACCATGTTAAATAGCTGTTCATTTGTCAGATTTGTCCCTTTAAATTCAGTTGGAGAGCTGGAGGCCTATGAGCATTTGCTGATGTATGAAAGAGTAAACACATTTTCCTGGAGAACTTAATTAAAATGTGTTGTACTTTAGTACTTCATTTAATAATTTAATGTGATTTATGTCTCCTGTTGTGTGGGATTGACAAAATAATGTTAAAAATCTGAACATTTTATGCCCAAAGACATTTGTGATAAAAGCATGGGATAGTATAAATGCAGTAATACCCTACCTCTTCCTGATCAGGAAGAATGGGAAGAATACTCAGTAAAACTCATATTGCATCTGCATTTAAATTGTGCAGAGGCTGTTGTCATGTCTATTCAATATACGTGTTTGGTATCTTAATGGAAAGTATTTTTTTTAATGTAAATGCATAGCGAGTACTGTAATGTGGATGCTTCATAACCATCAGGTCTGTAGAAATATATTTTGCTTCCTTGTTTTAGAGTTTAAGTATACACAATTCATATTAATCCATAAAATACTAGCTTTTAAATGGGAATGAACCTCTTGCAAACCTACGAGTAGTCCTTAGCCAAGCCTCAAGGGAGGTCTTCAGTATTCTGAAGAGCTATCAGTTTTCTCACTAACTTACTAATGTTTCTTGTTCAGACCTTATTGTAGATAGGTTTAAATTCTTTTACACTCAGTGATTGTATGCAGGTGGCTGCTTCCAGTCCACACTGATTTTTTTGTCTCTTAAAAAGATCATATCATTACAGTCCTATAAAGTCCATTACAAGGACCATATGATTATACTTCTATAAAATGTGTAAATTAAAGACAGGTCTTTGGAAGTATTTAGCTGTCATGTAAAACACCTGAACAGCAGGTGTTTAAATTTTAGGTGCTTTAGGAGGTAGTGAGAACTTAGAGTTATTAGAAGGGCTTGAAGTATACTCTTGCATAACATTGAAAAGAACTTTCAAGATGAACTAAAAGCATAAAAGGCTTGATTACCAAGATGAGGGTACAGAAGCAACTAGCTGTGCAATACTGTGTACTTGAGTTGTTTTTCATTATCTTTTCTTTCCTGTTTTGCTGTGTGCATTTAGATTCTTTGATGTTGAGCCTCATTTCTACCTTCTCTATGAAGCACTTAGACTAGCTTTGATTATTGATTCAATCTCAAATGCAAATTGCAAGTCATCTTCATTATGTTTTATATAGACTATTTCAGAAGTTGAGACTGATTATTTACTGCTTTTGCCTTCAAAGAACACCTTATTTTGTAGAAATGTTCTTCTGATAACCTAATGAATTCGGGTCTTAATACAAAATTTTAAAACATTAGCATTAGAATTACTAGAAGTAACAACTAAAATTTAAGGTATTAATTATTAAGGTATGCAAGTACAAAATACCTTCCTTTGGATACAACCATCACTAACTATTTGAGAACTAATTAGGAGTAGGCAGCTGACTTACATTTATATAGGCTGATGTCCAGACAGAGATTTCCCCTAAAAGATGTCTCTGCAGGTAAGGAACGCTTCTGAGGCATCCTTTTTTTCATTTCTAAATTCTAACAGGAGTTGTCTTCAAAGTGTTTTTAAGGTGGCATTATTCCATTGTAGAACATTAATTGGGCATTGAGTATTGTCACTTGCACAATAGCATACACAAGAAGACCTCATTCGAGGTTGTGATGTTTCTGATAATTTTTTATAGGAAAGCAAAGAGTCTTTTTATTTTTTACTGTGTTTTTCTAAAGAAAAGTCTAGCACCTCAGAACACTTGAAGATTTCTAAAAATAACAACTGTAATTGAACCTCTTCAAGAACAATTTACCTAGTCGTGTTGTACGCTAACATAACATCGGGAGGTTTTTTATATCTGCCTGCCCCTGCACAGTCTTACAGTCCAGGGTAAACAGGAAAGGGGGATAGCAAAAATACAGGTCAGATTTAAGAAGTGTGTGATCTGTGATGCTTTCCAGATATGTATCATATTTTTGTAAACACCCTGATTCAAAAAAATATATATCAAAGTCTTTGGCAAGGATGGGGCTTGGAACAAACAACTTGTATGACCTTAAAAAAAGAATTGAAAGCAATCGTAAGAAATACCTACTGTGCTTTTGGCCTGTATCTCGTTTTGTATGGGTACTGGAATGATGTTAGTTGCTTTAATAGTCTGAAAGAAGCAGAACTCAGCATTTGTTGCAACACTTGCTTTTAAAAATACATGGTGCTAATGAAAGGACCTTGCGTAAGGCGTTCAGTGTGCTCAATTACAGATAAACCATTCAGTAAGGTTTTCTTTCTTGCTAAGAATTTAAAAGAAACAAGTTTCACTTACAGAGCTCAGTTTCCCTGCCCCTTTAACTGTGTTTCAGAAAAACCCAATGCATTAAGTAGAGGGAAAATAATTATTCTTATTATGTGATGCTTGTTTTGTCTTTCAAGAGAACTTTGAAAATACGAGCATCTCTTAAAAAGATCTTATTTAAAATGGATGATTGGAAAAGTGAAAATTTGATCATATATTTATATTCAGAATACTAGAATAACAGTATTACTTGTATCCAGCTTCCTTAGTATTGCAGTATTTCCAACTGTTAGACACCATGCTGCTTGTAAAGAATCTTACACTGTTGATCAGTTCAACTCAATATTTTAAAAGTTTTAATTCATTTGGGCTAAAGGCTGAGTAACACTTTCATCTAGTTTACATTTAGTACAGCTAACGGCATTTTTATAGATTACAATTAATTATTAAATGCAGTATTGTAAATAAATAGTTTTGTTTAGCTTTCATCTCACTCTTTCTCATATTTTATAAAATGTTGTAGAGGAAGGTTTTTTAAGGCTTTATGTAGATATTTTTTTTCATACTGAGACATTAAATGGTTATAAATGTTGCAAATGTTCTTATGACTTTTAAAAAATGTTGTGATCACATGTACACAGCTGATGATTTCTCTTTTTGTTGGCTAACATTCAGAATGTTAGAAATTATAAAGTCCATTCCCTGCTTTGCACTTCTGTTTTGCAGAATGTTTGATGTTGGAGGCCAGAGATCAGAGCGGAAGAAGTGGATTCATTGTTTTGAGGGTGTTACAGCAATTATTTTTTGTGTGGCATTAAGTGATTATGACTTGGTCTTGGCTGAAGACGAGGAAATGGCAAGTACTGTAATGCTGAAGAATGTTCTTGGATAAACCTTAGTTCTTTCAAACTAAATAAGTTTTGAAAGGAAGGCTAGAAATATATCTTCTAGAGTTTTACTGCTTTGTAAGATGTATGGGGTTTGTGTGAAGGTCTCAGAGAAACAGTGATAAAATTCATGCTTTCAGGTTTCAAAGTCTTTCTTTATATTCTCAGAAGGAATACTGAGACAATATTCTTTTCCAGCTACGCTCTCTCATGTTTTAGAGGATGCATAAATTCAGGAGGATAGGTTATCAGTAGTATATATTTTAGTCTCTTTATGGATGCCGGAAGTATCTAGTAAGAAATTGTTCAACTTCTCTGTTTCTACTTTACTTTGTGTTTTGTTTTCCTTTCCTCAGTCTCCAAAACCTGAAGGTTTTGTTTCTTTCTAGATGTGTTTCTCTGATTTATTTCCTTAGTTGCTGAAATTTTTCTTTACCTTCTCCCTTTCAGCTCCCTCTGTTCCTTTACCCTCTTTCAAGTGTGACTCCTCTATATCAATATGCAGAGTGGTCTAAAGTGATGCTTGATTGATAGTGTGTGAATCATTAACAGTTTTCTGTGCTCTTCCTTAAGTTCTGCAACTTATTACAAAATTTATTTTGAGGAGGAAAGAGAAAGAAAAAAGCCTCTCAAGGCAAATGTAGTCAATGAAGATCATAGCTAGGACGTTGCTACTTATTAACTGGAGCTTGGCCAAAGTACTTACACTTTGGTCAGTTTTTCTACAGTTAAAAATTATGGAAAGAGATAAAAAACCTGCTCGCTTGATTCTCTAGTCCTGTAGAACCATTTTTTTTCTTTCTTATGCTAGAATCTCAGCTAGGTGCAGAGTTTTATTTTCAGTGTCCAGAACATCTAATCAGTGTATGATAAATTCGGGTAACTCAGCAACTCTTGTAGAATATCTATACTGGAGAATGTCAAAACACACCAGAGTTTCCCTATGATATTAAACAGCTTAAACCTGGAAATGAGAAGAAAGAAAAAAGGTTGATTAAACCCTGCTTGTGGAAGTGTTCTTTGTAGTGATCTTGGCTTCTTGATGTTTCCCTGTGGTAAAATGTGATTTGGTAGGCTAGAAACGTAGTTCTGTAACTTACTTGGCTCATTTGTATCTATTCAGTAACATGTATCCTGATCTTACTATTGGAAGTCTGAAATACAATGAGGTGTTTTTTCCAATTACAGAATCGGATGCATGAAAGCATGAAATTGTTTGACAGTATCTGCAACAATAAGTGGTTCACAGACACTTCTATTATTCTCTTCCTGAACAAGAAAGATCTTTTTGAAGAAAAAATCAAAAGGAGTCCTCTCACTATTTGCTATCCTGAATATGCAGGTATTAGAGGGGGGATGCAGGTGTCAAGTAATTTTGGCTAAAATGCCTCAGTTTTGATGCACAAATCAGAGGGAGCTTGATAACTCTAAACTTTAGGTATCTAAAATACTTTAATGAAGTAAAGTTTAAGAAGGAGGAGGTTGTTTTCATGATCATAAATAAAATAGTGGTAAGTCAGAGGTGTATTTTTAGCTGAGTGAAATAATGCTGGTCCACTGAAAGTATTTACATGGAGCTGCTGCAACTCTCCAGCCTAATTTATTTAGTCCATTCTTTTTTCTGGTGTCCTCCTATTTATGTACTCGGATGTAATTTCTTTATTGCTAGCAGGAATCCCTTAGGATATCTGAGAGTGTGTTTGAACAGGGAGTGTTACATGTATGTTGGAAGTAGGTAGCTTGTTCAGGAAATACATGGCAAAAGATGATTATTTCATTCAACAAGTCTTAGGGGTTTTATGTATTATTTCATTGTAAGTTCAGACTGTTCCATTGTACTGAAAATAGCAGATTGGAGGTAAAAATTAGGGGGAATGTGTATGCCAAATGTCTTTAATTGAATTTGAAAAAAACCCAAAGCTTTTAAAAGCGTAAAAATCGAAAGCAAGTAACTTGAATGAAGGAAACAAAATATCCTAATCTAGGGAGCAGTGGTGGGTTATTAATGATTTGTTCTGTCTTCTGCTGAAGTAAATGGAAAAGGCTCTTCCTGCAGCTGTAATTGTCTCCTTAGTGTTTATTCTTAAAAATGTTTCCAAAAGGTTTCCTTCATAATTTATCTGTGGTATCTTTAAGCAATGACTGTGGAACTATTCCCCTTCAGGTTTAGGTTAACTATTTCCAAAGAACCATTTCCTTGAAAGATACGCTATGCATCTTGTTCTTTCTCAGTTTGCTTACTGAGCAATTTTTATCCTTCTAGGGTCAAACACTTATGAAGAAGCAGCTGCTTACATTCAGTGTCAGTTTGAAGATCTTAACAAGAGAAAAGACACAAAGGAAATCTACACTCACTTCACCTGTGCCACAGACACAAAAAATGTGCAGTTTGTTTTCGATGCTGTAACTGATGTCATTATTAAAAATAACCTTAAAGACTGTGGCCTCTTCTGAGAGCAGACAGAAGGTTACTAAATGGTAAATTGCATTTGTGGAGACAGGACTTTAGCATTTGGAATATGCCCATGCTGTGTAATACCTGCATAGATATACTTAATTCTCTTTCATTTTATTTCTAGGTTTGGAGAACGACTTCGCACAATTCTAATCTGATTCTTTTCAAGGTGAACGAAATGAAAAATGCATTGTGCTGAATGATAGATCAGTACTGTACTTGCCTGTTTTAACAGCTTTATTTATGTTTGTCTTGTAAATTTAAGTAATTAGGTAACACTGAGATGTCAGTTGATTGTGTGTATACTTATAGTAATGTATTTGTATAAACATTGAATGGAATATTTTAGTAACTTGATGTCCTCTAAACTTTCCATGTTTTATGAAGATACTCTTAGGGGAGACAGACCTTTTTGCCTTTGGATTATTTAAACATCTTGTAAAATTAAATTTTCTTTTCATCTTAAGGATGCATGCTGCCTTATTCTTTACTTTTGTCGGTAATACTGTATATGGCGTTAGCTTTTTTGATATTTAAACAGCCTCATACACCTGCTCAGACTTAAAGAAATATAACCAATAAAACTTATGTTTGCCTTAAGTTTCAGGGGGAAAAAAATCTTTTTATAAATCTAAGATAAATGCAAGGATTATTTTTTAAATTTAAACGAAATCCATAGTTTATGAAATCTGGACTTTTTCAGTCTTTGCAGTACAAATGTGGCAACACTGAAATTGAATTTTAAGGTTCCACTGTCATTGAAGCTGTTGGAAATGCAAAAACGAAGTTGTTAAAACCATTCATGTCAATAAAGTTTGAAACTGTGGTCTTTACTCAGTGAAGTGAATGGTAACATTAGTTTTTTAAATAGTTAACAAAGGCTGGACTTCAGAGTAGTGTTTTTTTCTGCTTAGCTTGAAAGTAAAATCATGTTCTCCTTAAACGTTTTGCTATTTTCTGGTAATAAATTAGTTTGGTAATTTAATAACCATAGAAACATCAGATTCTCCTACAAGACACGGCACAGTGGCTTCACAGATTAAAGCTATATCCTGTTGCATATAGAAAGAATCTTCAGTATTTTCAATATTATGCTGATTAATTTCTTTAATTATAATTTAAGTCTCACAGTGTCTTTAATAAGTGAAAATGTATGATTTTGTTCCGATTTTGCTTTCATTATGTGTTCTGTTATCTTAGGTTCATATCATCCATTGCCTTATGGGTAGTGCCAAAACATTTTTTTTTGTAATACAAGTTTTACAATGAATAAGCTCCTATTTGTAAATGAGTTCATGGATGGTTGTCTTAAATGTGTGTCATCTAGAAAGTATAAATGTACCAAACTTGGAAGTACCATTTTCTATAATTGTTAAAATATTTCAGGCAGCTACAGTACACCATAGGCTCTTTGAGAAGTACATAAGTCTTTCAACCTGTTGCTATTTTTCTATATTATCTTAACATTTATGTTCTTAATGTTCAGCCGAAATATTTAAGTCATTGTTCTGTTATTTAATTTTTGATTGTGTGTTTCATTTAGGCCTCAGCTTGAGTAAAACTTATCTGCACTTCTCATTCTTTAATGCTTTTTTTGTTAGGTACAGAATTGCTAAATATGTTTCAAATGAAAGATTAGAAAGGAGATAACTTATTACTGGAGTTTGTTAAATGTATTCATACATTATGAGCTCTTTCAGCAGTTATGGTAAGCAATCTGTATATCCTGGGCTGCTTTTAGTTGTGCTTTATGGTTCTGGATACATAACTGATTTTAAATCTCATTGAACTACTTTGTGGAAATTGTATTTACACCTACGTTCAAGTTGGTTTTTGTACTAAATGTAAAACTAGAATTGGGATTAATCAAATAAATCTAAATTTTGTGCCTTGCTTGAAAGAAATGTATTTTCATTAAATATGCTGATGAAAATCTTTTTTCATCCATCCTGTGGAGGTAACTAGGTAGGAAAAAAGAGAAGATAAGTCCAGAGTAAATTCAAAAGCTATTCAAGAAACAGTGAAAATGAGCATAAATAGATAGGATTGTTGATTAATTCCTAAATATTTTCCCTTGAGTATTGTTCCTAACACCTTCAGCCAGAGAATATTTTAAATTTCATACTTGGTGTTTTCTGAAGTATTTCCTTCTTAACACAGAAAAAAATTGTGAAATACTTCAGCTTGCTAGTCCAGGCAAATAAGCTTGGTTTTTTTTGCCTTGAGCAGACAGCAGATATGTTTCCTTATAGGTGCAGAGATTGGGGTTATTGAGCAGTTGAATTTAGTAATAATTTGCTTGGACTAAGGCATAATTTAGGTAATTTTTTTAAAGTGCAGTCAATGGATTGAGCTCCAGATTGGTATAGTGTAATCCTGTACCGTTTTTGATCTCATTTCCTTCTGGATTTTACGAAAGGAAAGAGTTGAGCCTGCAGCGTGGAAATATAGTCCTGTAGTAGAACTATGTTCCCATAGTGCATTGCCTCACTTCTGAAAGGCATTTCGGAGCAGCTGTTACAAAAGATGTATATATGCAAGAATGTACTGAGCCAAATGTGCTGTTTGACTTTGTTTTTAATTGCAATAGAACAAGATTGTTAAGACCAAATACTATGGCAGCTTCATAGAATTAACTGTTCCCAGCTACCCTTCCTCAGTCTCCCTCCTTTTCTGTCCTTCCACTGATAGAGAAGTTTGGGAAGTGGTGTTGTCATTGAGCTTTCCCACTCTTAGGTTATGCTGTTGTATAGACTTCCAAGGAACAGGTGCCTTGAATCCTGTGGAAAATGCTGCTCTTTTAATTAGTTTTGCAAATAAAGAACATACAGATGTGTCTATGTAAAATTTTTGTAGTAATGTAAGAATTTTGCAGACTGATAAGATAATAAATCACAGAATCATAGAACAGTTAGGGCTGGAAAGGACCTTAAGATCATCTAGTTCCAACCCCCCTGCCATGGGCAGGGACAC